>CM054057.1:269645036-269937411 GCA_028641055.1 Alopecurus myosuroides | reverse complement strand
GAGTAAACCCATGTCTTTCTGTCTTAAGCAAGCATTTGAGTTGTTGTATCAAACCATTTATATGTTGATTCCTTCAATCATGTCTTGTATCCTTCCTTTTCTAGTACAATGTTGTTATCTGAATGAATACCACTTTGAAAGTTATCAATGATTGCAAGAGACTATTATGATTGAGCATGTTAGACTCTGCAATATAAGCTCTAATATAAAGACTCTCATCGAAATAAAAGTACAGTCTATTAACTATTCTCTGACCAAGAACGAAGTTTGCCTTAACCAATTATGATTTCCTTTTGCACCTTTATTGTGACTCCCTCTACTAGTTTCAAGTTGAGTTATATGAGAGGAAGTAGCTATCTAGAATGACTTGTGTATTGATAAATATGATGCTTCTTGTCCTTATTTTATTTATCGACACTTCACTCTATAAACTTGTGGTCATGTTTACTGAGTTCAGTTTCGCTTGGGGACAAGGGAAGTCTAAGCTTGGGGGGGAGTTGATACGTCCATTTTGCATCACTATTTTATATCTTAATTTTTTGTTATTCATCGATATATTATAATGCATTACTTATGTTATTTCATCTTAGTTTGCATGTTTGATAATTATTGGAGAATAATCACCGAGAACCAGAAATCTGATGGAAAAAGCACCGTCAAGATACCCTATTTCTAAAGACCAAAAGAAAAGGGGGGCATCGGAGGAGTCTTAGAATCCAGAAGAGGGAGCCAGCCACGAGGAGAGCCGGAGGGGGCCCACCAGGGCCCAGACCATGAGGTGGCGTGCCCCCCTTGGCCGCGCCGCTCGGTGGTGTGGTTACCCTAGCCCACCTCTGGCGGACCCCTTTCGCGTACTTCATCCCAAGGGAACCCTAAGACCTACAGAATCATCGAAAAAAATATTCCGTCTGCTCCTCGGGGGAGAATACAACATAGAGAGAAAAGTTCTCCGGCAGGGAGAAATCTACCGGGAAATTCCTCCCCGGAGAAGGGAAATCATCGCCATCGTCACCGTTATCGCTTCGGGCATCATCAAGATCACCATCGTCATCATCATCATCACCAGCAACAACACCATCATCCACTTCAGTTATGAATGCAACGTACTCCCTCCGTATCAAAATATAAGATGTTTTACGTTTTCTAGACAAAACGTATCTAGACATGTTTTTAGTGTATACTCCCTCCGTTCCATTTTGGATGACTCTCAAATAGATGTATCTAGTACGAAACCATGTCTAGATACATCTATGTGGAAGTCATCTAATATGGAACGGAGGGAGTACATACATATGCATCTTACGTTATTTTTTAACATGTCTAGATACATGTTGTCTAGGAAACAGGAAAATATCTTATATTTTGATACGGAGCAGGAGTGAGTACATGCTAACTAGTGCTATTAAAAGAGCTTTTTAATAGTTTTTGTTTTTCGTTTAGTTTTTGGCCCGGGCCGGGCTTTGCTCCATTCCTATATCCCCACCCCAGTGACCGACTACCTGCCCGTTGAAGACATCTCCTTGCTCCCTCTCCCCCGTTACGCGAGCTAACGCCGCCGCCTTCAATCTATTCCCGCCGGGTAGCCGCCCCCTCTCTCCGCACTGCGTGCCTATACGCCGCCCGCCTGCGTTCTACCCGGGCTCCACAGCCGTTGCCTCTCTCCGCAGTGCCTGCCAAAGTTCTCCGCGCTGCCGCGACGGACACTCTCTCTCCGCAGTGCGTGCATGCGCCGCTTCCTCCTCAGGATGCAGGCGACGCGGCGTCCGCTTGTCCGCTGGATCCGCGCCACTCCAGAGCCCAAAAAGGCTCAGCGGACGGGCCGTGAATATTTGGCGGGCCTGACGGAAAACGCTCGCTCGTCCGCATCCTTCCGTGTCCGTCCGCAACACAGCGACAACAGAGCCCCCTCTGAGCTTTTCTACTCTGCTGCGGTGCGGTGCGGGGTGGTGGTGCTGGGCGTTTGGTGGCTGGCTTCCATGGAGGAAGCGACATGCGGATGCTTCGGTGCTGGCTCGGTTCAATAAGCGCCACATATGCTCTCTTCACCTTCGTGTTCTTGCAGCTGGTCTTCCTCCTCTGTTCTGCCATGGTGGCCAGGAGATGAGTTGGTTGACTGCTGTTGACATTGAAGCTGCGGAGGGTCGAGGAGTTCTTGGTTCTGCGTTAGCCCGGAGTCGATTCTCGGCGACCAAGGTGTGGTTGCCGACTGGGATGCTGGCGGGCAGCTGCTCCGAGACCCGGCGTCGAGGCGCCAGGTTATCTTCAACCTCCACGGGAGGCCTTGCAGTGGAATCGCATCGCGTTTGCTCCCATCTCACATCAAGTGGTTTTGTCCCTGTTGTGTGTGTGGGGGGTTGGTGCTAGAGGCCACGTTTTCAGCGGCGGCGGCGGCGGTTCCGGCGAAGGAGCCAATTGCGTTTTCTTCGATGTTTCCGTGTTTTTTTCTGTTTTCTTTAAGGACCTGGTTGTTATTCCTTCTTGTTGTGAGGTCCTATCTGTAAGTTGTTCGACCGCTTTGACTTATGAATGCAGTACCTAGGTCCTTCGGGACCCTTCTCTGTTCAAAAAAACAGAGCCCACTCGGCCACCGCTTCCGTACACGCAAAGGAGGCATCCGTCCCCTCGCTCGTCTCCATCGTTTTCCCATCGACTGCCGCCAGGAGAGAGCGAGCGCTTCGTCTTCCACCATTCGCAGGATCCCTCCCCTCCCCGTCGCTCCCGCCTCCTCCCTGGACCAGGGCGACCTGGCCTTTGCTCTGCCTCACCCTCGTGCGAGCTCGTCGGCCCTCTGCCCGAGCTCGCGGTCTCCGCCTCGCATCTGCCATCCCGACGTCTCCTCTCCGTTGCCCGCCCCTAAGACGCCGTCCTGGATCCTCGGCGGTCTCGGCGCTACTTTTGTTTCAGCTAGCTGCTTTTTTTTTTGGTACAAGCAGCTAGCTGCTTTTGTATACTCGTTTCTGCTGCTAGCTGGTTTGTTCCGCTACTTTCCGCTGGACATAGCGGGCAATTCAGCAAGTGGACACGGAAGCCGCTAAGGACATCTCCAGCGGGGGCTGCTCATTTGGCCCGGACCGGCCGGATTTGAGCAGCCTGGGCCAAAACCAGGCCCCAGCGGCGCTGCTCATACGGACCGCGGTCCGTTTTTTTGTCCCCGGATGCTCAAATCTGACCCAAATTTGGGTCGGATTTGAGCAGCCCCCGCGGACAACAAAAGTGTCCCGTGGACACGCTCCCTGCGCCCGCAAAAAAAGCCCCCTCCTCCCCCCCGCGCCGCCAGCGACCCACCTCGCCGCCGATAGGTCGCCGATTTCGCGACCACGACCACCGTTCGGCCCCTCGCCGGCGACGTCCACCCTCCCCCCACCTCCCTCCCACGCCGCCGCGCCACCGCCTGCCCCGCAGGAGGCTCACCGCCTTCGTACAGCCCGCTCCACCTCCCCCCACCTCCACGGGCGCACACAAGCTGTTCGTCCGTGTGCCTGCCCGACCTCGGCCCAAAAAATGGCGGATAGCGGCGACGAGTTCTTCTTCAACAACTTTATCATGTACTCGTCCTCGTCGGACTCCGATTCCGAGGACGAGAGCGACATCCTCGTTGCCACTCTCGTGGTCAATGACCACATCGCAAGGATGCGGCCGGTGTTCAGAGGATCCGTTCCCGGCCGTGCGCCGGGCCTGGACAGGGACAGAGCGGCCGGCCAGATGCAGCTGTGGAACGACTACTTCCACCCCACCAATCCGGTGTACACGGCCAAGCTATTCCGGCGTCGTTTTCGGATGAAAAGGGACTTGTTCAACCGCATTCGGCTCGGCGTCCTCGACTACAACGATTGGTTCAAGTGCAAGCCCGATGCCACCGGTAAAGCTTGGCTTCACTTCTTATCAAAAATGCACGCGGCAATTCGGATGCTTGCATACGGAGTAGCTGGTGATCTGGTTGACGAGTACTTGCGTATGAGTGAATCCATGTGCCTGGAGGCTATGTACAAGTTTTGTGAAGCTGTGGTTCAGGTGTTCGGCCCGGAGTACTTGAGGGAACCTACTGTTGCCGACACTCAGCGGCTGTTGTCGATCAACGAGAGCAGAGGGTGGCCTGGATGCTTGGAAGCATCGATTGTATGCATTGGGAGTGGAAGAACTGCCCATTTGGTTGGCAGGGCAGTACAAGGGCCATGTTGGTGAGTGCAACGTTATTCTCGAAGCAGTTGCTTCGCATGATCTGTGGATTTGCACTCGTTCTTCGCATGGCAGGTTCACACAATGATATCAACGTGCTCCAGCGCTCTCCGGTGTTTGGCAGACTTGCCGTAGGCAACTCCCCCGAGGTGAGCTGTGATATCAACGGCCACCACTACACAAAGGGATACTACCTGGCAGATGGTATCTATCCCCAGTGGGCTACCTTTGTGAAGACCATCTCCAATCCTCAAGATGAGATGAGGAAGCGGTTTGCCCAAGAGCAAGAGAGTGCCCGAAAGGATGTGGAGCGTGCTTTTGGTGCGCTTCAATCTCGATGGGCTATTGTTCGCCACCCTGCTCGAACATGGAGCCCGGAGATTATGTGGTCGGTGATGACTGCTTGTGTGATCATGCACAACATGATCATAGAGGATGAGCGCGATGACAGCGTCTACGACGAGAACTGGTTGTTTCAGGGTGAGAACGTGGAGCCCCAGCCAGGAGTGGCAACATTTGCGGATTTCATCGACTTCCAGTACGAGTTGCGTGATCAGGACACCCACCTCACACTTCGGGATGATTTGGTGCAACACATCTGGAACTTCGTTGGAAACCAGTAGTTTTTTTTGTTTTAACTAAGACTTATTTGTTTTCTTATTAAACGGTCAAATTTGTAATAAATAACTCGTATTTTATTTAGTATTGTGTTTGTTTTAGGCTCAAAGTATGGATGAGAAGAAAAAACTAGAAAAAAAAATATGTCCGGCCACTAAATGAGCAGCCCCGCTGGGTGCAGGGCCAAAATCCGGCCGGACACGGCCACGGACGGCTGCTCAAACAGACAAAATGCGGACCAAATTGGTCCGCATTTGAGCAGCCCGCTGGAGATGTCCTAATCACCTGATTAGCTTTCACGGACGAGACGGCTGAAGCGGACAGGGCCGGCGGCCCGTCCGCCTGCATCCTGACTTCCTCCTCTCTACCCGCGCTGCCGCAAACTGGCCCTCCCTCCCTGCTACGTGTGCAAAGCCGCCGCATCAACCTATCCGCGCTGCGCCTGCGCGCCGCCCCACCCGGCTTTGGCTGCCGCGCCTGCTCCACCGTACCAATCAATTACCATGTCGTCGTCTCTGGCCTCCTCGTCGTACCGCCGCAGGATCCTCGACTCCAAAGTGGCGGCCACCCACGCGCTCTACTCCTGTCGGCTCCCCTCCCGCTCCAGGCAGATTGAGCACACCAGGATTGGCGCCACCACCAGAGGTGAAATCTTCTAAATGAATTCCAGTTCATTCCTGTGCGAATTGATACGATGCGCTTGGAAACTGTACCTGCATTCACGGTTCTTGTTCTCATGTATAGTGTGGTACGCACTGAAGCTGTTTGTCGAAATGCCTGCTAGCACAGTTGGTGTACTTATTGTTTAGCTCTGTTGTGAGACTCGGGGGAATTTGCAGATGTAGTGTAAAAATGAGCTCATCCATGTTATCCTGATTTCACTGTTTTATGAGCAAGTGTGCGTTCAAGCATGTGCAAGTTGTATTGGGAGCATGCAATGCTCAAAATTAGGATAAATTTTCCATGTTCTTTTTCCTCGGTTAGATTACTATGTTTCAATGTTCGAGTGAAAAATATCTCTTTATTAGACTTAACTAAATGCTCACAAGTTGCTTGTGGTAATGTCTATTACTCTGTTACGAGTCATTCATCAGTTTTGTATTCTCCTGATTAAGTTTGTTACTAGGCGAGTGCATTTGAATTGATAACTTGATTGATACTTGCAATCTACCAACTACCGATTTGTCAGCAATACGGGTCCAAAAAAATATATTGTCAGCAGTAGCTTAGTCTTTTTACACGGTGAATCACTGGGGGCGTAGCAGTGTCATCCGTGTACCTATTGCCAGCAACATGTAAATAGAAAGTAGAAAAGGAAAATAAATAATTTATTATATGCATGACAGCACAGGAAATTTTCTTTCGCCCAGTTCTAGCCATTTAAGCCCTGCAGCTTTCCTATAGCCCACTGTGCTGATTTGATTTTGCATTTAGCAAATTAGCTAATACTTTGCGTTGTTGGTTGCTTCTCGTGTGTAATACTGATAGACTAGTGATATTTGACACCGCTGTAGTTTTGGCCCTTTTGATGTTGCATCGATTCTGTTCTATTGATTTGGTTATCTCTTTCAGCTAATGGAGTTGTGAGTAGCATCATCAGTGTCCTAACTATGCATCACTGGGAGACCTTGAATCACATGGCATACAAATTTGGGAAGCTTGACAAGGCACATGGAAAACTGGCCTTGAAGATACTGGGTTCTATTGTGCAACAATCAGGTTTAGAGCGAATTACCCATATTTACTGCATGGCTGCTCATATCCTCATCCAAGCTCAAATGCATTCGCAAGCAATGTCAGTGTTGAAGCATCTTGCTGTGGAGGGCTTCTCATGCAGTGCTATATTTAGCTCCCTTTTGCGAACCATCTCGCGTTGTGATTCCAGTCCCATGGTTTTTGACCTTCTTGTCAATGCATATCTGAAGGAAAGAAAAGCTGTTGATGCAAGTAAGGCTATTTTATTGATGGATAACTGTGGACTTAAGGCTTCAGCTCATTCCTGCAATGCTGTCCTTAATGCTCTTGTGGAAGTTGAGGAATCAGAACATGTTTGGTTCTTCTTAAAAGAATGTCTGGCCCGGAAGTTCCCTTTGGATGTCATCACTTGCAATATCGTGCTGAATTCTCTCTGCCTCGAGGGTAACCTTAGAAGGGCTAATCTTATGCTACAAAAGATGAAGAGTTGCTCCTTAACAAATGTTGTTACCTATAATACAATACTTTATTGGTATGTTAAGAAGGGAAGGTTCAAGGCTGCCATGTGTGTCTTAGAAGATATGGACAAGAACTGTGTAGAGGCAGATGTATATACTTACAACATCATGATAGATAAGTTATGTAGAATTAAGAGGAGTACACGTGCCTACCTTTTGCTCAAAAGAATGAGGGAAGATAACTTAGCACCTGATGAATGTACATATAATACTTTGATCAAAGGATTCTTTGATGAAGGTAAGATGAAACTTGCTGTCTATATCTTCAACGAAATGCTGAAACAGAGCTTGAAACCCAGTCTAGCTACTTACACTACCTTGATTGATGGGTACTGCCGAAATGGGACAACTGATGAAGCTGTAAGAGTTCTACATGAAATGCAAGTTGCTGGTGTGAAACCAAATGAATTAACTTATAGTGCAATGCTGAATGGTTATTGCAAAGCTTCCATGCTGGGACATGCAATGAATCTTATTGAAGTTCTAAAAGCAAGAGGCACAGCAATCAATAGGACTATGTATACTATTCTGATTGATGGTTTCTGTCAGATAGGACTGGTTTCTAAGGCCAAACAAATTTTAAAGATCATGCTTGTGGATGAGATCAATCCAGATGTTATTACTTATTCAGCATTGATTAATGGTATGTGCAAGACGGGTAAGCTGGACGAAACAAAAGAGATTTTACCAATGATGCAAAAAACTGGAGTTTTGCCTAATGAGGTGCTTTATACAACTCTAGTTTGCTATTGCTGTAAGGCTGGATATGTCAGAGAAGCGCTGAAGTATTTCGTGGACATTTATCGAAGAGGCCTAACTGCCAATGCATTCATTCATAATACTTTGTTATGTGCGTTGTATGGAAAAGGAATGATTAAACAGGCTGAGCAATTCAAACAATACATGTCTAGGATGAATATATCATTTGATGCCGCCTCTTTCAACTTTATTATAGACTACTACTGCACCAGAGGTAACATGCTTGAGGCATTCTCAGTGTATGATAATATGGGAAGATATGGTTGTTCTCCAGATGTTTACACATATAGGAATTTGCTTAAAGGATTATGCAAAGGAGGCCACTTGGTACAAGCAAAGGAGTTCATGGCCTGCCTTGTTGACATACCTTCTGCCATTGACCAGAAAACCTTCAATACATTACTTCTAGGGATCTGCAAAGATGGAACACTAGATGAAGCTCTGGATTTATGTGAGCAAATGGTTACAAGTAACTTTCTACCTGACATCCATACTTACACTGTTCTTCTTAGTGGGTTTTGCAGAAAAGGTAAAATTGTTCCCGCAGTCATCTTGTTGCAGATGATGTTGGAGAAAGGGTTTGTCCCTGATATTGTTACATATACCTGTCTGTTGAATGGTTTGATCAAGGAAGGCCAACTTAAGGTTGCTTCTTACCTGTTCCAGGAGATCATATGCAAGGAAGGCATGTATGCAGATTGTGTTGCCTACAACTCAATGATAAATGGATACCTAAAGGCAGGGATGATACATAAAGTAGATATGATGATTTGTGATATGCATCGTAATGAGGTTTATCCAAACCCAGCTAGTTATAACATTCTTATGCATGGGCATATCAAGAATGGTCATTTGTCAAGATCTATTTATCTATACAAAGATATGGTAAGGAAAGGGATTAGGCCAAACAGTGTGACATATCGTTTGCTTACCCTTGGACTTACCAAGCATGGTATGATTGAACTTGCAGTTAAGTTCTTGGACAAGATGGTCTTAGAAGGCATCTATCCTGATAAGTTAGCATTTGATGTACTCATAACTGCATTTAGTGAGAAATCTAGGATGTCTAATGCTTTGCAGCTTTTCAATTGTATGAAGCAGTTATATATGTCACCTAGCAGTAAAGCATATAGTGCCATGATAAATGGATTAATCAGGAAAAACTTGTTGCAGCAGAGCTGTGATGTTTTACGTGACATGGTTGAAAGTGGACTTGAACCAAAGCATACACACTATATTGCGTTAATCAATGCAAAATGCAGGATTGGGGACATCAATGGAGCATTCAGGCTTAAAGAGGAATTGGCAGCTCTTGGTGTCGTGCCAGCTGAAGTTGCTGAAAGCTCAATTGTTAGAGGCCTTAGTAAATGTGGAAAGGTTGAAGAGGGTGTCATAGTTTTCTGTAGCATAATACGGGCAGGAATGGTGCCAACGGTTGCTACTTTCACCACCCTGATGCATGGTCTCTGTAAAGAAGGCAAGATTGCAGATGCTCTGGACCTCAAACGGTCAATGGAGTTGTATGGATTGGAGATTGATGTTGTCACTTATAATGTTCTAATCACAGGTTTGTGCAACAATCAGAGTGTTTCTGATGCGTTATATCTTTATGAAGAGATGAAATCTAAGCAACTTCGACCGAACCTTACAACATACACCACAATTGCTGGAGCTATCTGTGCATCAGGCAGAATGCTGGAGGCAGAGAAACTGCTGAATGATATAGAAGATAGGGGCTTTGTCCCCCCTTATAAGGATCAAAGTCCTGAATGGAGGATGGGGAATGCAATGAGAAGGTTAAACATGATAAGAAATTGCAGAAAGACAATAACTTCTGAGAATGAGGTGGAGCCACTATGTGCAGATCATGAACCCATCCCTGCCGAAGATTCTTGAAATTAAGCTTTTCCACTTCAAAGTATGTGACACATTTGATCGATATGGCTGGTGAAATACTAAGGTTATTTTCCGGTTTCTGCATGTGAAACCTTATTTCATGATGCTCCTCAATCATCGATGGATCTGTTTTTATATATGTTGAATATCATGCGTCTCCTACAACTAATCAGGTGCTGTATTATTTTCCTCTGTTCCTTCTGTCATAACGTTGTTTTATTTTCTGAATATTTTTTTTTAATAAAAACCTGTGTAACAGTGTACGGAACATTCCATACATTAAATTGGAGACTGAACGGAGATACCTGAGAGTGGATATAATTTTGACTTGTGATTGGTCACAGATAGGCAGGTAGCCTCTTGAACCGTCTGTCCTTCCCTGCGGTTTATAGGAAAAAAAGGGTAGCCTCTTGATCCATGTCACAAATAGGTATTCTCACAGCAGAAAGATAACTTCCAACAATACATCTTCACATAGACCAAATATTTTTTTACTCATCGCATTGCAACCGGACTGAGAACTTCTTCCATGGAGATCTCTTCTGTTGATCCTTATTAACTTCTTTAGATGCTCTTTTTGCAATTCTAAAATTGTTTTTTCTGTTCTGTGGTGCTACTTAGAAAAAACAATGCACCAGTCCAACATGTCTCTTATTAGGCATCACTGGATTTATTTGTCAGAAAGTGTAGAATCGAGCTCACGGATATTTTCTTAGGTTATAGTCATTGTGTGTCAAATTTGTTTTCCGGTGCCCCTTCTTCAGGCGCCTTTGTTGTGATATTCTACTATCATTTCGTGTTCTTGTGGCAAGCCACGTTCATAGTCTGATGAGGACTTTTTTTTGTAGATGACACTCAGATTTAACTAAATATGGAATATGGAGACTTTGGGATCATTGATTTACAAAAATGAGAAAGACAAACATAGACTGTGCTAGCCATGCATAGGTAAATGAAAAGTAAATGTCCCATCTCAGTTGTGTGCAGATCTCAGGAATACTTGGAATCTTAGATAAGGAAGTAAGATTGTTCCTCTTACATGAGCAGATAAATGCTAATACAGATTTCTTTTGCAGGAAAACATCAGTGAAGAAAACGTGATTATCTGAATGCATTAAGACAAGGATACAAAAAGCTCTTGAGAAAAGAAAACATGATTAACTGAATGCCTTTTGTACCCAGGCATACCACTCTTCAGGGTGCAGGTGTGAGTGGGCTGCCCACGACGACCACTACCCTTTATTCGTGGACATCCACAGGTAAGAGTCCAACTCATGTGGGATATGTGGGACTGCCCACGTTCCCCACTTTGAGCCCACCCACATCGAACCCAGCCGATGTTCCCCACATGGATCCCCTTCGAGGAAGAGGGCGAGGTGCTTCCCGAGCGCCGCCGGCTACCTTCCCATGGCTGGGGCGCTGCCTCCTCATGCTTGGGGGGGGGGGGGGGGGGGGAGTATCGGCTAGTTCAAACCCAGGTGGAAGCGAAAGTGAATACGCCGATGAGGGGGAAACATGGTGTCCGGCGAGATACGATGGGAGTGATTGATTTATGGCGATCAAACTCGTACGGCAATCGACGAGGTCCGGGTGGAGCAGCTAGTTGGTAACAAAATCGATAGAGAAAGATGCAGACTGGGCCGCGGCGACTCCCCATCCTCCAAGAAAAGGAAGCACACGGTAAGAAATAAAGATTCTTCTCTATTGGACAAGCATAATTTTGGCGTGCAGTATGGAATTTTCTCCAAGTGAAGCTTATATGTACAGTCTTGTAGCTACTAAACCTGTTACGAAACACTGAGAGTGTCCGCTGATTTAATACCCTTTTTGTTGGTTACTTTGGAGTTGGCAGTCAGATATGTTGGTAGTTGACAGAGTTCATCTATGCTTACCTTAGCAGGATATAAATGGGCATCCCTTTCGGAGAGTCAGGTGTTGTAGAGTTGAGATTTTTTATGGAAAGGCTTAGATTCTGAATTAATTTTTTAGTTTTTAGTAAAATAATGTCATGATGATGGTTTAGTCATGTGTTTGTTAAAAAATCAAGTGATCTGCTCTTGTGTGTTCATTAGTGGTTGCTTGTTCTGTTTGACCATGTTTCAGTCTCATCATATATATGCTGGCTGTTGGGTATCAATGTTTCATTATTTTTCACACGCAATATTATACTCTTTTTGTGAGTTTGGAGCAACCATGGATGCTTATAATTTAGAAGTATTTAATATTTTGCTGCTTTTCGTAAATGTGTCAGATATGCAAGTATGAAGTTAACTTTAGGCATTGCTTGTTTGCTTACTTGTTCATGTATGGTAAGTGCTAACCCAAGTTTGCTTGCATGTTCATGTATGGTAAAGTGCTAACCCAAGTATGCTCTCGGTTAGATCTTGTAAGCTATCAAATCATATGCTAAGTTTGTATTTTTCTGATGTAGAAATAGCTTTCCGTGAGGCATGGCCTGAAATTATTAAGAAAAAAACTCTTGATTTGCAATAAATACTCCCTCCGATCCATTTTAAGTGTCGTGCAATTTCAATTGATCAGGTAAACTCGTAAGTATAGCTTGCGACACTTAAATGGGGTTAGAGGGAGTACCTATCATGTAGAGATTTTTTTCCTTTGGATTTGGGAGCAGTATATGTTGTTTGCCCTCTTGACTGTACCTACTTTAGTTCAGCTTCAGTATCAATTTCAGAACAAGAGAGATGTGTTCTGATTTTTTTTCCCGCTCATGCTGTGTGAGCAACTGAATTCTTACATATTGATAACTTATTTCTTGTCATCAGCCATAGTGTTGTTCCTACAAATTACTAGACTCAATAGATGCCTTTGCTGTTTGTGAGAATAATACTTGTAAGCTTATGCTTGAAAAAAACTGCCACGAACCAGTATTTGCTACATGTATTTGCCAATGTGGTTTGTAAATATGAAAACATAATATGACTAGCAGCTATCTCTTTATATTTTTCAACTGTTAGCAGCTTATTGTCAGTGGAGTTGAAGAAGCAAACTTCAGTCCATGTGATGGAAAGTCGGTTTTCGCCCAGTTTTCCGTAAATTAACTGGGAAATTCTCTTCTTAATTAATAGATTGAGGCAAAACTTTTGCCTCCGTTTGCACAAAAAAATGACAAGGATGGAAAGTTGATGTTGAATATATCTTAGGAAATCAGCAAGTCTAATTGAAGAATTCAGCAAGTTCTTCTGTGCTCATGTAAGATATATAACTATTTAGATTACATGTAAAGCTCTGTTGTAATGAAGCTGGATTGTAATTATGTCTACTGTCTAACCTGTGGCTTCATCTTATTGCCAGGTTTTCCAGCCTGTTAAAGGCATATAGCTTATGTGGCAAGCCTCTAGCTAGCTTAGTTTTTCAAGAAGGCTGTAGCTAGCTCAGGTTCATTGAGAATTTATGTGGTACAGACTTTTGTTGTCGGCTTCATGTAGCTTATGTGGGATATGCGGGTAGCCCTCATAATCCCACATAATTAGGCGGGCACCCGTGGGCGTTTCGCGGGACACCCGCAGGTCGTCCCACTTGTACCCTGAACCACTTTCCAATAAATTCTTAAGTTCACTGAGCATCCAGCGGGCTCCTTCCTGATCCTTACTTTTGAGTGCGGGCGTCCACAACTGCAGGAAAAACTTGGTTTTAATGATTACGTCAGCAAGATGTCGAATAGTTTGTCTCTAAATAGCAAGTTTATTTCTAATGTTCCAGAGCCCCCAGGATTGGGCGAGGAACATGACCCAAGTCAGTCTACCAGTCTGCCCGGACACTATTGCTCACCGCCGAAATCAAAATGGTTGGTAGAACATATACTACCTTTGTTCTACAATGCAAGACCTTTTAGCAAGTTAAACGGAGGGAGTAGAAGATTGCATAGGATACTGCTGGTGGCATTTCGAAACAAAGAAATTATCAGAGCTCCGTTTGATTACGAAATAAAGGAAAAAAGAAAGTGCTCACTTTCCGTGCGGAACCACGTTGCCAGGACCTGGATCATCCTTACACCGATGATTCACTTCCAATTCCACATTACGAAGCTATGTGAAAAGGATTGTTCGGCAGGGAAAATATACCGGTGTACTTACATTCAAGTGCAGCAAAAGAGTGGTGTTTGCATATGGTCTTCCTTACTTTGGAATCCTAGATCATATGTGAGAACGTACTAATTCTAGATTACTTTATGTGTTGATGCTAGTGGATCAACAAGATAGTTGAATCGAAGGTTTGGTTGTTTGAGCGTGAAATGTCGTCTTGGCTTCAGAATATATATGAAGGTCACTGGAATGAAGTTTGATTATATTTAAATCAACACATATGGCATCTCTCTGAAACGCACTTGTTAAATTTCGTTTTTTGCAATTACATATTAAGTCCTCCAATAAGATCATATAACTAGGATATGCATAGGCCAGTTATTGCTAGTACTGTGTTTGTGGTTTGGTGCCCTGCATTTACGGTCCAAACATTTTAAGTGGTTGGTCACTCCATGATAAATGCATATTTCTAGCCTTTATATCAATGACAAAAGGAGATTACAATGAGTCATGGCTTGAAAAAGGAGTGTATATATACTTACTTGCACCATTCACGAATGCTAGACTCCTGATTTGAGCTACTGATAAGTCATATGTAGCTAGAAACATTTCCAATAGTTATTGGCCATGTAGCCATGCATAAGATGATAGACATGGGAAGCGTTTGGAATGCAAATTTCTCGAAATAGTGTGGAACTTCCACAGCCCTCCCATGGCGACCTTACCTGCTAGTTGTGTATCGGTTTTTATTTGCAGCTTTGTCCACAGTCAGGGACTGTTCTAGATCCACGAAATCGATGCAGTGTGTTTAGTCCCGCAAGGATAGGCGAACCCACACATTGGTCAGAAAGTGCACCAGTCCAACCTGTCCCTAATTAGGCATCACTGGATTTATTGGTCCGAAAATGTTGAATCAAGCTCACCACTATTTTCTTAGGTTACAGTCATTGTGTGTCAAAATTCACCTTTATCTTTTATTATTATCTCGTGTTGTGGTAAGCCAGGTTCGTAGTCTGATGGGGATGCTTGTTTTTTGTAGATGACCCTGAGATTTAAGTAAATATTGAAGATGAAGACTTTGGGATCATTAACTTACAAAAATGCAAAAGACAAACAAAGCCGATGCTAGGCATACGTAGGTAAATGAAGAGTAAATTTTCCTTCTCAATTGTCTGCAAATCTCAATAATGTTTGGAATCTTAGACAGGAAATTTAGACTGTTCCTCTTATATGAGAAAGTAATCGCTAATATAAATTTCTCTTGCGGGAAAACACCAGAGAAGAAACATGATCATCTGACTGCATTAAGGACAAGGGGTGCAAAGAAGCTCTTGAGATGAGAGACGCCCTTCCTTTGAACCCAGGGCATGTCACTCTCCAATAAATCAACTTTGCAACACAAAGACCTGTTTCTATTGTCCATTCCTCCAGTTGAGGTGAATCTCTTGAGTTCGAGATTTCGTTCTCTGGTAATATCCTTTTACCTGTTTACACTTTGATCCCTTATTTCTTCTTAACTGATATGAATTATTTGAGGAGATAAACCTTTGAATCACAGTTCAGTTATTATGGGCTTCATATATGTGAGGAAGAAGGTCATATATAATTTAATAGCAGAGTTAGTTTGTCAAGATTAACTAAGTGACTGCAAAGATCCAAAGACTATTGTACACAGATGACAGTTTCATAATGAGAGGACGAATTGACGGGTTTGGCTGATGATAATTTTTAGCGTTTGTTTACTGACACGAACAATTGTGATTATGGTTGTTGCACTGCGTGACATCATGTAGTGTTGCTGCCTGGTGATAATTGTTCATGAGATTAGAGAAACCTGTGATGCACCTCTTTTCACTAATAACTGATATTTAATGCCTAACATCTATATTTTGTGAGAAGGTCGCAAATCCGCCCCAACTTCCATCCAGTTCTCTGACGCCAATGAAGAGGTCTAGCTCGTATTGTCAAGGAGTTCCCCTGCAAGCACCTTGGCATGCCCTTGTCAATCAGGAGGCTGCGCCAGCAGGACTTACCATCTCCTGGATAAGGTGATTGATCAACTCCCTAGCTCGAAGGGGCTAGCATGTTCACTTGGGGAGAATGGCTCGTGCTCACAAAGACGGCACTTTCATGCTTTCCCATCTACCACATCTTGTTTCTTGTGATCTCGGCCAAATGCGGTAGGTGCTTTCATCTCGAAAGGGATGGAAGCAGTGATGCCCGCGATAAAGTTGTTTCAGTTGATCTTGCGCGATATGCGTAGGTGGTGGATTCCTCGTCGTAGGGACCTTGATAAAGCTGGTTAGGGTTATGATAGCAGCCCCAAGCTAGTGGATTCTTTGATTCGAAGCTGAGGTGCGGCCTATGGCTTTGGTTGACGTGTTCCATGAAATAATTAATTTGATAGCAAGAGGTTTAATGATCAGCTGTTTGGAGCTAGGATGAAAATGTTTGTTGTAGGCTTGCAGGACTTGTTCAGTTGTTCTGCTGTAGAGCTAGAACTTCATTTTATTTATGTAAGTGTGCACTTGAGATTAGTTTCGGCGTATAAGGCATAGCTAATGGCATTAGAAGCATTTTGTTTTCCTGTTGCTGGAAGAAAAATATTTCGCCTTTAAGGTGCAGGGAAAATGTTCCGTGCAATTCCACAATGTTGTGATCTTGTATATTCATGGCGAGTAGTACACCATCGCTCGCCGTTGGAACGAGATATGTGTGGTTGGTAGAACATACATGATTGGACAGGAAATACAGTATCCTTCCTAGTTCATGTAGCAGGAACTGCCTTATGCAATAACAGTTTGAAAGACCAACGGCTCGGAGCTGTCTGGATTCTAAATGCAGGGCGTCAAACCACAAACACAATATCCTACTTCAAGTGCATTTCCTGCTATCGACATTCATTGGATTTAAAGTGGTGCACAAATGTCAAACCTATACCTTTTATCTCTCCACAGTAAATGCATATCTCCAACCTTTTATATCATTGATGAAAGGGGATCACAATGAGTCATGCCTTATAAAAGGGACGGGTATATATATTTACCTTGCACCATCCATCCAATGCTAGACTCTTGATTTGAGCTACTGATAAGTCATATGTAAGCTAGAAACATTTCCAACAGTCATCGACCAGGTAGGCATATATGATATGATAGACATGGGAGGCGTTTGGAATGAAAATTTCTGAAAACAGTGTGGAACTTCCACTTCGGTTCCAGCAATGACTTTACCCACTAGGCGCGTTCCAGTCTTTATTTGTGGGTTTGTTTACTTTTAAACTCTGGAACTCTATTGGAGATCCGTGAAGTAGATACAGTGTGTTTAGTCCGATGAGGATAGACGAACCCACCATTATCTAAGTATGTTCAGATAGGGTAGGGACTTCGGGAGGAAGGATGCCATCACCAAGCAGGAGGCCGAACAACGGCATTGGGGTGATTGCCACTATCGTCCAACGCAGAAAAGACGCCCCTTGCTGTGTACAATCTGTTGTTCAGACAAAGATGGTGCCGGCAACTCCCTTGGTTAGTCAGCCTTTTTGAGGAACTTGAGGAGCTCAAGCAATGCGTAATTGTCGGACGCAAAGTGACATGTACATGAATGGGCAATTTCACGTCAAGGAGGTCCTTGGTCGTATGCAAATGGAGACATGGGCAGTTCGTTCATTGGGTGCGTTCTCGGGTTTGAAGGAGGTAAATATCAAATGGCAAAGGCAATTGGAGCACATAATTTTTTAGAACCACAGGGCGCAAAGCCCCTGCCCCATTTCCCATTGAAAAAAATGAGACAGAACAGTTTACAGCACATCTTACAGACCTCATATCCTTCGCACTGAAACAGTGTTTTTCACCATTTTATGAACTATCACACTCCATAAGCCTTCGCACTATGTTCCAGACTACAGGTTTATCAAACCTTGGACGTTTTCTTCAGGTGCACCCAGGTTGGTCAGCAAGATCCCCCACCAACACCTTCTGCTTCTTACTCACGCACCAATTGTAGACACTTCCCTCGTCTTCATCCCTAGCCAGCCAATCAACCTGTCCAAGTTCTTCATCTCCACCTGCGGATATCGGCCTCCATTGCCTGATTATACGCGTCAACCTTTGCCACAAAACCTGCACTCCGATGCAAGTACATTTGACAAATGGTAAATCATTTAGCAGTTTCCATATTGTCTAAAGGACAGCAGCCGGGCACATGTCAACCACCACAATTGTTTTTACTACCCAGCCACCTACTAGTAAGGTGTGCAGAATTAACACCCATCCCAATCTCAAGGAAACTAGCCAGGTCATCACAGCAAAATCTAGCAACAACGCGAGCAAAAAACATATGATGTGTAGATTCATTTTCAGCGCAGAATAGACATTCGCTGTTATGGACAGCCTAGAAATCTGTCCATGATGTCGATTACCTAGAAAAATAATTTGAGAGTGATGCTGCTAATCTGGAAAAAAAATCCAAGACCATGCGAAAAGTACACAAGCTAATCAATCCATTCATAAGCCACTATGAATTATGTTCAATCTAACTTCAAGAAAACATGTTGACTCCTCTGGTAGAGTCAACGAGGATCAGGGCTGGATCCCGTGATTTCAAGGGCCCAAGGAGAAACTAGAATCCGAGGACCCTTAACCGAAATATGAAAAATAAATGGAAAATATATAATTTTAACAATAAGGACTTTAAATGCGCCCAAAACAATATTGATATCGAATAATCCATGCATATTTTACAGATAGTCTTCTGCATAAGCGATACTCGATTCTGTAAAACTTGGAAATCAAGTTTCTGGAAAAAAACGGTTAGATGTTTCTTTCATGAGTTACTTTAGCACATCCTCTAAAACTAGTTTTCCTTAAACACAGTCTAACATGAAAAAGCTAGTTTTCCTAAAGATCCTCCATAAACTCGTTATTCCAAAAGCTAACTCTAAATTCTTGTAATCCAAACAGCCGCTTAGCCAGTACATTGTTGATGTATCAGACTCTAAGCCTCCCACCGCAACTGGTAAACGCCCGCTAGCGCGCGTCCCCTAGCCCCCTCCCCTTCGCCCTCACGCCGGCGGCCACTCCGGCCCCCGCGTCCACCCGACGCTCGCGCCCATGTCTGCCGCACGCCCGAGCCTGCAGCTGGCCGGAGGTGGCCAGCACGACGACGACGTGTGCAGCCCTGGGGCGGGTTCGTCCTCCTCACGCGCCTCGCTGGGAAGACCGATCGTGTCGGGTCTCGGCCTTTCCTCCGATGCAGACTCACCGGCGTCAGGCGGCCGGGACGAAGTGGTGACCTTGAGGGCCCTGGAGACGGCAGCACCGGCGGCGGGTAGGAGCTTGAGGGACCGTCTCACTTGGCGCCGGCGGCACCTTCGCGCAAAACTCTTTGGAGAAAGAGGAAGGCCGTGAAGAGAGCCGCGGAAGCCGCGCTCGCCGCTCTGGCCACGCTGCCGCCACCGAGATCTCCGGTCCCACTGGAGCTCCATGGTCTGTGCTTCAACTGTTACATGCCAGGCCACGTCAAGGCGAGTTGCACCAACCCTACTGTCTGCAACCTTTGTTGGGAGGAAGGACACGGCGCCAAGAATTGTAGCAGGCCCCGAAGCCCGGCGTCTGACGAGGACGCGCTCCGGCGCGAGTTGTTGGCAAGGAGGGCCGACGTCTTGATGCCGTCTGCGCCGGTGCGGCCAGGGGAGGGTGGGCAGTACAGAGGCGTCGAAGCAGCTGCGGCTGCGCGGCGGCCATTGTCGCCCCCCACCCCCCGAGCTTGGGCCATGCCAGCGGACCATGCCAGCGGAGAATGCGCAGAACGTGCGGGCCGTGTTGTCTCCGGTGATGGATGAGTTGGATGCCGCGCTCTGCGTGGTGAGGCGCTCGCCGGGCATGAACGATATGGAGCATAGGCTCCACCACGCGCTGGTTGCTTACATTGGTGGAGCTCGCCCGATGGTGACTTGTGAGCAGGTCTACGCCGCGCTCGACGGGATTCTGGGCCTCTCGTTCAACTAGGTATCTATCCATGAATTTCAGTCGGCGGACTTCTTGCTGTCGTTCGCCGGCGAGGAGGGCAAGAACCGGGTGATGTTGAGGCCGTTCTTGCAGTGCGACGGCTTCACTTTATTCTCTCGACCATGGAGCAGGTTCGATCAAGCCACCAAAGGCTGTCTTGGCAAGAAGGTGAGTCTCGTCTTGGAAGGGATCCTGCCGCATGCCTGGGCGGTTGAGATAGTCGAGAACCTCATCGGCACCGCTTGCCTGGTCGGTGATTTCGCGCCGGAGTCCGGCTCGAGGGAAGATCTAGCGCTGCTCAAGCTTACGGCATGGACCACGGAGCTCCCTTCGATCCCAACTGCATGCACACTTGTCATCCCGGAGCCGGCCGGCCTTGGGGACAACACGCCATCGCCGCCCTCGTCCTCGGGCTCGCTTAGCCCCCGCAACGCAACTCCGATGGCGGACGGAAATGAGGTGGAGACCTTGAAGTACCGCGTCCCCCTGCGGGTGGAGGCTGGCGTAGTGTTGAGGAACTTGGAGCTTCCGCCGGCCGGCAATGGAGTCAGCTACCATGAACAAGGGGGGTACAGGACTCTCGTTCCGAGGTGAGTGGGCCCACAAAATGTGTGTGGGGCTCGCGCGCGGTTGCACTCGGTGGCCCTCCCGGTGCGGACTGGAGACTACCGCCAATGACGACGCGCCAAGTGGAAAAGTGCACCGGGGCCCTCTGACCGTGGTGGGGGCCGTTCGGAGCTTCGCCCTATCCCTTTGTGCCAGCTGCCGTTTCCACACGGTTCGACACGGAACGAGAACTCATTTCCACCGCTGCGGTCAAGGCAGAGAGAAAGCAGGGGGCCACCGCCTGGAAAAGTGGCATCTCAACCTGCTCGGCTTTGTTCGTACGCGTCGGTGGCCACCTTACGTTCTGATAAAGTAGCTTGAAAAAAGCGTGGTGGAGCCTGGTGCAGATCCCGGTGGTAGACCAATTCAAATTGCTCCGTGTGTGGCTGGGAATGGTTTGGTCCCTGCGCGCGGGAAGGACGCAGTGGGGGCATGCGCAGCTGCGGCTGTGTTTTCGCCACGTGGAGCCGAGGAGTTGACGTTTTCGCCCCATGGTGCAACTGTCGTTGAGGTAGGCCTGGTTGGTGGTGATGAGCTCATGATTGTTGCGCCGCGGAGGAGGGATCCCGAGGTTTCCGTTGGGCTCGCTGCGCGCACCTATGCTCCGATTTCGGTGGGCGCTACCGCCACGGTGGCGGGCCCCACACGAGTTTCGATAGTGGCGCCACAGAGGAGGGAGCCCGAGGAGGATCTGTACGTGAGTTTCGCACTGGGCCCCACTAGCATTTCTGCGGTTTTTGATCTGGACGCAAACATGACAGAGAAGGCGGAACCCACAACATATTCTTTGGCGAGTTCTTCTAGTGCCTGCTCCACACCAGTTTCTGTCGCATCGATCGCTAGTCAAATTTTTTTGACTACGCAAGAGGAGGAAGAAGAGTACTTTGAGGTGTCTCTTCCGACACATGCTGATTCAGAGAACAATGCATTTGGTCCGGTTGATCTGGGTGGAGATAACGAGGCAGTTTCTAGGGATCCTTTTGTCACCATTTCTGAGACGCCACCCCTAGAGCTACAACAATTCAGTAGATTGAAGTCATTCTGTGTAAACGTGCTAAAGAAATTGGCGCCCCCTCTCCTATGTGAAGTTGAGACATCACGGCCGGATCTGGTCCCATGTACTCCGCGTAGGCACACCCGCAGCTCTAGCATGCCTTGCCCAGCAAGCAAACCGCTCAAAAAAAAGTGTCTGCGGCGGAGAATGTCCTCCTCAAGGCCCTTGGAGTAGTCCCAGATAACATGGTGGTGGATGAAGCTGCGCTGCAGCAGTTCAGGGACCTCTTTGATTCACCAATGAAGGATGAGCACCTACGTGTGGTGGCTTCGATCTTTGGCAAGGAGTTCGCACCTCTTGGGACGTTGCAGGAGCTGAACACCCCAGCAGTTTGTGTGCACTGAATGGGTTAGGCTTAGTTCAGGAGTGGAGTTTTTTAGATGTCATTTTTTATGGATTTGAACATTGACATCTTGAGTTGGAATCCTCGTGGTTTAAATGAGTCATCTAAGAAAAACGATGTGAGGGAATTTGTGGAGTCCTTGGAGGTCAATTTAGTCTGTCTTCAGGAAACTAAATTGCAAACTGTCGATCGCTTTGTTATCCTCCAATGCCTTGGATAGAAGTTTGATGGGTTTGAGTACCTCTCGGCCATCGAAACTAGGGGAGGTGTGATTGTTGCTTGGGACATGACAGTTCTCGGTTTTACCCACGTCAGCAAAGATTCCTACATGCTGACTGGGGAGATTACTACTAAAGAAAATAAGAGGTGGTGGATGTCAGTAGTGTATGCTCCACGGTCCGATGCAGAGAAGATCCTTTTCGTTCAGGAGCTCACGGAGAGACGGTCACTTTGCCCTGGCCCTTGGATCATTGTTGGTGACTTTAACATGATCCTCTCGGCCGCTGAGAAAAACAATGCAAACCTGAACAGAAACATGATGAGTCGTTTCAAGAATTTTGTGAATTCGCACGAGCTACGTGACATATACCTGCGTGGCAGACTGTTCACCTGGACTAACGAGAGGGCTACTCCAACCATGACAAGAATTGATAAAGCCCTTGCCTCTGTTGGTTGGGGGATCCTTTATCCCGACTGTATACTGTAGTCTCTTTCGAGTAATGTTTCGGACCATACCCCCTTCACCTCTCATTGAGTGCTGCTGTCAAACCCAAACGGAGATTTAGATTCGATATGTTCTGGCTGAAGCTTGAGGGATTTGAGGAGGCTGTGAAGGAAGGATGGGTGTGCAACAATGCGATTGTGGATCCTTTCAAACGTCTAGACACTCTCTTCGGGAATTTAGCTGCTCACCTCCAGTCTTGGGGGCAACGCAAGGTGGGTAACATCAAAATCCAGCTGGTTATTGCAAATAGTATAATTTTCATTTGGAGAAAGGCCAGGATATGAGGCAACTGTCTGCAGCAGAGATATGGCTTCGACGTATGCTCAAACTGGCGATCCTTGGTCTCGCATCCCTTGAGCGCACTATGGCTAGACAGAGATCCAGGATGAGATGGCTAAAAGAGGGAGATGCTAACACCAGACTATTCCATGCGGTGGCAAATGGCAGAAGAGTAAAGAGCTTCATTCCGGCAGTCAGAGTTGAAGGGAGGCTAGTTACACACCAATCTGAGAAAGAGGAAGCATTCTTCCATGATTTCCAAAACTTGTTGGGAAAATTACAGGCAAGGGAGCATTCTCTGGACTTAGACTTCATTGGTGTGCTTCCAAAAAAATTTGCAGGAGTTGGAGGGTTTGTTCACAGAGGAAGAGGTTTGGGCCACCATCAAGGAGTTACCTCCGGACAGAGCGTCAGGGACGGATGGTTTTGTTGGAGCTTTTTATCACAAAGCTTGGCCCATAATAAAAGCCGACATTATGGCTGGTATCCAGAAGTTAGCAGTTGGAGATGGTCGAGGTTTCTCCAAGCTTAATAGAGCCCTCATCACACTGATCCCCCAAAAGCAGGATGCTTTAGACACTGGGGACTTTAGACCCATCAGTCTAGTACACAGCTTCTCAAAACTGTTCTCCAAGTTACTGGCCAACCGCTTGAGGACTAAGCTAGGAGAGCTAGTGGGTACAAATCAGTTAGCCTTTATCAAAGGCAGGAGTCTGCACGATAATTTCATGCTCGTAAGACAGCTGGCTCGTAAGATCAATACAAAGAGGGAGAAAGGAGTTTTGCTGAAGATAGATATCTCGAAGGCCTTCGATACAATGTCTTGGGTCTTCTTGTTGGAGGTTCTTAGACAGAAAGGCTTCAGTGACTGGTGGTGCAGAATGATTGCGATACTGCTCCAAACTACAAGCACAAAGGTGATTGTCAATGGGGTGCCCGGTAGGCGGATCGCCCATGTGAGGGGTTTGAGACAAGGGGACCCTATTTCCCCCATGTTATTCGTTCTGGCCATGGAGGTTTTGTCTATCACCATAGCAAAGGCAGTGGATGAAGGTCTTTTCTCCTCGTTGGCTCGTTGTACCGCAACACAAAGACTCTCTGTCTATGCGAATGACGTGGTTCTCTTTGCTAGACCTACATAGTGGGAGTTGACTGCGGTCCAGAGAATCTTACAGCTGTTCGGAGAGGCCTCTAGGATTAGAGTCAATTACACAAAAACTTCAGCTACTCTCATCCGAGGAGAGGAGGGAGATGATGAGCGGGTCGCACAAGTTCTGGGATGCAGTATCACGAAATTCCCTATAAAATATCTTGGGCTGCAATTGGCATTACGTCCACTAACCAAGGACGAATGGCAGCCCCTCCTGGATCAAGTGCTGAGATGTGTCCCTTCATGGCAGAGCGGGACGATCCAGAGATCAGGCAGACTGACTTTAGTTAAGTCAGTAATACCAGGCCAGTACACCAACTTTTGGTGGCAGAGGCACCCTGTTGGTTGCTAGAGGAGATCAATAAATGGATGCGTGGACTCCTTTGGGCCGGTTCGGAACATGCGAGAGGTGGACAGTGCCTCGTTGCCTGGGAGACTGTCTGCAATCCTTACTGCTTTGGGGGGCTAGGAATTAAAAACGTGAAGACACGGGTTAGATGGGAGTGGTTGAGGAGGACTGGCCATTCTAGGCCCTGGAGCGGACTGCCCATGATGAAGGACACACTTGCTGTAGACGTGTTCAACAGTCTTGTTCGTATCAAAGTGGGGGATGGCAAGAGGACACTATTTTGGAAGGACAGATGGATTGGAGGTGTGGCAATTCAGGATTTAGCTCCCCTTCTGCGAGTTGCGGTGATTGCTAGAACCGCCAACAAGAGGACAGTGAAGGAAGATCTGAGGGATAACCGATGGATTTCGGATGTTAGGGGAGTATGGTCTGACGCAATGCGCTCTGAAGGCGTAAGGCTGTGGTTATCCATCCAGGAGATGCCACGAGATGATACCAAAGAGGACGAGTTTGAGTGGCCGGCAGCGGCTTCTGGGAGATACTCTGCGAGCTCCACCTACAAGGCTTTGTTGCAGGGGCAAACACGCTTCCCCTTAGCAAATGGAGTATGGAAATGCTGCGCACGAGTGAAGTGCAAAATCTTCCTTTGGCTAGCACTTCAGTACATGATTTGGACCTCAGACAGAAGAGCGAGGCACGGACTGCAGGACCATCCGGAGGTTTGCAAGCTGTGTCTGCAAGAGATTGAGACGGTGGACCACATCCTTGTTCACTGTGTATTCACCAAACAAGTGTGGTGGAGATGCGTGGGTCGTCTGAATGTCCAGATTCCTATGCCATCTGCTGCAGACACGCTCGAAAACTGGTGGCTTACAGTCAGAGTGAGATTCAGAGACAAGCAGAAGAAACAAGTAGACTCTCTCACTATTTTGGTAACATGGATGGTATGAAAACAACGCAACGCCAGGGTTTTCCATAACATAAAACCAGATTTGCAGCGAGAAGGTTTTAGCACAACATGTTCTGGAAGAGTTGAAGCACTGG
Source organism: Alopecurus myosuroides (assembly GCA_028641055.1). Lineage (NCBI taxonomy): Eukaryota > Viridiplantae > Streptophyta > Magnoliopsida > Poales > Poaceae > Alopecurus > Alopecurus myosuroides. The sequence continues at coordinate 269,912,149 of CM054057.1, read as the reverse complement.
GCCCAGACAGGAGCAGGAGTTGGAGCACTTTTTCGAGAGTAGTTACTTAGGAGTGGGGTGGAGTGTGTACGATTTGGAGTCATGGTTTTTCTTTTGTGAGGACTATTTAGAATCTTGGTTAAACATGTGAAGACACAATTGGAACATAAATCCACAACTTATATCGAGTAGAATCCTGAGGCCTTGTTTGGCAAACGGGTTTCGACTGGTTTTTGTGTGTATTATCCCGGCCCAAACTAAACCACCACAAAACTCTTGTGGGACGTTTGGCAGGCCGGTCTCGGCGGGGGTCGGATCCTGAAAACACCCCGACACTCGTTGGGTCGGCGTGTCTCTCAGACGCTCGTACCCCTCGCGTTTTGTGTGTTGACGGCGCTGGCAGCGAATCCCCGATCTACTCTGGTGCGACACCGTCGACGACGCCGCCTACGCCGGCGGCTCCTTCTTCACATCCCACCTTGGCTAGTACTTCCGCAACTGACAGCGCCTTCATCGCCTCAACATCTGACGCCGCCGTCATTGCTTCAACATCTAGCGTCGCCGACGGCAAGGTCCTTCCGCCGTCCCAATTCTCCGAAGAATCTGGATTTTTTTCCCCTGTAATTAGTCCTTTTCCAACCTCATCCTCCCCTCTCCCCATGTACTACTAGATGCAGACAACTAGCTAAATTACCTAGCTAGGTTCTATGGTTCTTTAAATCTAGTACAGTTCTTGTATATGAGAGGAATCTGGTTTGCCGTCCTGTTCTTCTTCTTGGCCCAAAGGGAAGTCAAGTGGTCTGATTGGTTGGTGTTTTGTCTAACTTGAGAAGCTAATTAATTGGAACCTAGTATCAGTCTTAATATTCAGCATGACGGTGTTCATCTGGACAAAACTCTTGTCGTTCCTGTGTTCTTATGAGATGATACCCGTGTACAAAACAGATAAACTGGAATAGAGGATTGGGGTGGAAGTGGATTACGTTGTAATCAAGTGTATTTGGTGAGACGGGTGTTTTCACCAAAACCTGTCATGTTTATACTCAACAATCCCCTCTTTTTTTTTTTTTGAGACTTCTCAACAATCCCCTCTAAATCACCTGTGCCAAACAAGGCCTGATTGGACTCCTGGGTAGGGCCAACGACGTGCCTGGGAAGGGTTCTCACAGCATAGCCCCCGCAGGCTCCACGAAACGATCCCCATCTCCGCCCGCACCCAACAAACTATGGCGGACGACGGCCCAGCCCCCGCCGTCCCCGTCCCCGTCCCCGGCGGCGGCGGGGCGTCTGCCACCATACTCGACTCCCTGGGGGAGGGCATCACCCGCATCGTCGCCCCGGTTTCCGCCTGCATGCTCATCGTCGTCCTCCTCGTCTCCATCCTGTCCTCCCCCTCGTCCCCGTCCCCCCTCGCCGCCGCTCTCGCCTCCTCCGCGGCAGCCGGCGGTGGTCCCGGCGACGACCTCACCTCCGCCCTCATCACCGCCGGCACTTTCGTCGTCTTCGTCACGGCCGCCACGTTCCTCATGGCGCTCCTCTTCTACTTCCGCTGCACGCCCTGCCTCCGCGCCTACATGGGCTTCTCCGCGATCTGGGTTCTCCTCGCCCTCGGCGGCCAGCTAAGCCTCCTGCTCCTCTCCCGCCTAGCCCTACCGCTCGACGTCTTCTCTTTCGCTATCCTCCTCCCCAACGCGGTCGCCGCGCTCGCGGTCGCCGTGGTCTCGCCGACGTCCGTCCCCATCGCGCTCCACCAGTCCGCGCTCGTCGCCATCGCCGTGCTCACCGCCTTCTACTTCACGCTGCTCCCCGAGTGGACCACCTGGGCGCTGCTCATCGCCATGTCCGTGTACGACCTCGGGGCCGTCCTCATCCCTGGTGGCCCTCTGAGAGTACTTCTTGAACTGGCCATGGAGAGGAACGAGGAGATACCGGCGTTGATCTACGAGGCGAGGCCAATCGATCCCAGCCACGGCCAGAATTGGCGTCTTTGGGGGGAGAGGAGGCAGCCTGGTGGGGATTTGGATCCCAGCTCCACAGCTGAGGTGATTGGTGAGGTATTGGGGAGAAGAAGGAATTCAGCCGATTCTTTGAACCAAGCTGCTGGCGCCGCCATCAGTAATTCAACCCTCAGGGAGTTTCTAGCGCCAGATTTGAGCGCTGCTACCTCACAAGTAGGAGGGGAGGTTTTGGCATTGCCAGAGACTAGAGTTGATGTTGCTGCATTGAGGGTACCATTGATCCAGCCACTGCCAGATAGAACCAGGGAAGATGACGGTGACGACGACGATGATGAAGATGGCATTGGGTTAGCATCATCAGGGGCGATCAAGCTTGGGCTGGGAGACTTCATATTCTACAGCGTGCTCGTTGGCAGGGCGGCTATGTATGACTACATGACAGTCTATGCGTGCTACCTTGCCATCATTGCAGGGCTCGGTGTTACTCTGCTGTTGTTGGCATTCTTCCGCAAGGCATTGCCTGCACTGCCGGTGTCCATCACCCTCGGCGTTTTGTTTTACGTGCTCACGAGAACATTACTCGAGGACTTTGTTATGCAGTGCTCTACGAATTTCCTGATGTTTTAGCATCCATGCAGCATTGCATGCTTGTATCTTATTGTAGTTCACAATTTAGGCCTTCTCCAGTTGTTCAGGCCATGTTTGTGAAACTGTTCATCTGGCTCAGGCCATGTTTGTGAAACTATTAATCTGATGGCTCAATTGATAACATATTACTATATGGATTGGTTGTTTGCCCTCTTTTACAGTACTCATATTCATATTTATGTCTGGAAGAAGGTACTTTTGTCATGATTCTATTGCTGCACACACTCTAATCTTGCATGCTTGATATGATTTTTTCTTTTGCACTTGGTTTTGTGTTGTCAGGATTTTTACTGGGTATATATGTACAATTTTCAAGCTGCGTCATGTGTTCTGCAATAAAATCTAGCAATATGTTTGTATGTAACATATGTCAGAACATTGATGGAACTCCTTCCATTCCATATTGATTGGAAGTAGTATCTTTCTGATAACGCAAGACTTGGCCCCCATAGAAAATTTATCTTATGGTCATCAAGTTTTGAGCCCAGAAAACAAATAAGGTCGTAATAGAGAAGAAATATTCTATAAACTTCTTGGACTTTGGTGTTTATATGCCCTGCTGCTATAAAATGTGCTGGTCAGGTTCTGTTTGTGAAACTGTTATTCTGTGACATTTGCTTATAAGGATTGGCTGTTTACCCTTTCTGGCAATGATACTTCATGTCTGGAAGAAGGTAACTTTTGTCGTGAATATGTTATTGCACAATCTGTATTCGTGAATGATTCCTATGATTTTTCTGATGGTACTTTTTCTTGGCTGTTAATATTTTAAGTCGTTATATGTGTTATTCTCAAGATGCGGCTATGTTATTACGTCTTGTTCAATAAAAAGTTAGCGATATGGTCGCATCTAACTTGTATTAGACCATGGATTGGGAGCGGCTTGACGCCTAAGTGTCACCTAGGTGACGCCTCAGGACCCTTGAAAACCATGATCATAATTTTATTTTACTTTGGTATCGTATCATATGTCATGTTCACTGTTTTTTTAGATGATGTCATGTTCACTGTTATGCTCATGTTCAACAAGAACTTCTAAGATGGCAACAAGTCAATTTATTACTCAAGTATTCTGTTCACTGTTTTGTTCATGATCGCCTTTTCTTTAGCATTCATAGGAAAAATGGAAATGTGAAATAGGATCATCTGGGTTGACAACAGCATGACAACATTCTGCGCCCTAAACATCTTCTCAACAAGCAATACAACTTCTGTGAATGTGATTCCGTATGTACAGAATTACAGCAGTCCTGGTAAGCTCTGGTTAATCAGGAGTATAGTTTAAGAAACTTTGGGACATGAGACTTCCACAATGCTGATACAGTATCCTAGTTCACATGGGCGAAGTTTTCCTTTTCCTAGTTCCTATGGACGAAGTTTTCTTTTTCTGTCGGCAAAGTTAATGGGTGAGTTCATATATTTGCATTCAAATTAGTCCCAGATGACATATCACAATTATTTAGAGAACTAAAGTTTAATTTATCAATCTTGACTGCAATAATTCTGACTTGTGTACAACGCAGATAAGGATAAGCCATGGCATCTTCCTTTTTTTTAAGGTTCATAACAAGATAACAACTTATACCCAGCAAATGCAAATGTGATCATTACCCTCGAGACCATATCTAGTGGTATCATCGTTTGTGGAGCACAATCAAAATTCAGAAATTGCGAAAAGAACTCAGTACGCTGAAGCAATACGTGCATATCATGCGTAGTACACAAACTACAGTTTATAAGGGATGCTTCTATTCACACACATTTTTTGTCGACGAGAAGATCAAATTTGAACCTAATTCTATATGACATCACCGAAGTAAGTTGCGGCAAGTCAGAACTGTACCATCCTTATACTGTGGGCCTTCCATTTCTTTCATAACTGCTTCTTTGAAGACACAAATCATGGATGGCATGCACTGGTTTTGTCCACAAAAATCCATGCATGCAATTTCTGTATTTTAGTACCAGCCCTGTTAAAATATCAGTCTGAAATGAAAATAACCACACATGAAGATCAAAACATATTCCGAATGCCAGCAATTTGAAGCATCGAATCTGCACAAAATTTAACTGAGCAATAAGTTGTTTCCAAACCAGATCAATCGAACCAATCCGAAGCTTTATCAGCTGAGCCAAAGCGACAATAAGGAACTACAATGAGCTGACAGTTGCTACAACATGGGTCTACTAGGGGATAACTAGATCTAGAACTAATGCGCTGATTGTCAATGACTACATTTGAATGTTAGAGAACCAAAAAAGGGCAGTGCCACGTGCAAGAACACTGACCATTCCAAAAGAACACAGTTGTGCATAATGATTGTATAGACAGCATTCCTGGTATTGCGCGCTTCAGCTTTCAACTACTAGCAAAAACGTGGTTTAGCCACATTACCGATGAAAAATCTGTAATCAAATACCCAGCATTTGTTCACCCTCGAGGCTGCTTTCTGCCCACACTGGATCGAGATTAGACTTTGATCTTGTGCTCCTGTAATTCCATAGAGTGGGAGCTGGAAGGCCAAGAACATGCAACTTGTGATCCAGTTCAAGCAGCTGTTTACAAGGTTTAGTCGCTGCAGATTTGCGAATAGCTCTGTGACCCTTCTTGTGGCTTCCTAATGACCGAGCAGACGCGAAGACCCTTCCACACAGTTTGCACTCATAGCTAGTTGTTGCCTTGAACACCTCTGACAGACTGACAAACTTCACTTCCTCATAAGAGCTAGAAGTTTCTGGCTCCATCAGCTCATTATCTCCAATTAGGCCATGATGATCAGAAGAACTCGGCTCCATCTCTGCCGTCAGCGTATCATACGCTACATTGCCATCCATCTCATAATCTTGATCATAATCCACAACATTGCCCTCCATCTCACAATCTTGATCATAGTCCACAACATTGCCCTCCATCTCACAATCTTGATCATAATCCACAACATTGCCCCCCATCTCACAATCTTGATCATAACCCACAACATTGCCCCCCATCTCACAATCTTGATCATAACCCACAACATTGCCCTCCATCTCACAATCTTGATCATAATCCACAAAAGCTGACCACACGCCATGATCTCCTGAAAGCATCACAAGAATGTGTGCGGCATCCTCCTCCTCCATCCCATATGTCATCATCAGTGGAGAAGGAAAAGTGTCCAGAGCCATCCTCCTTGACCTCTTCTTCCTCACTGGAGCAGCAAATACGGCAAGATTGTGAACGCCATCACCTACCGATACGTTGCGCTCCACAACCATCTTGTTCCTACGGCGCATGTGTACCCTCATGTGTATCGACAGGGCATCACGGGAGGCGAAAGACTTGAAGCACAACTGGCATTCAGTCTTGGGGAACAATGCCCAAGGATCATCGTCACTGGAAGTGGACTCTGGCAGGAACCACGTCTTCTGGCGCCTCTCCCGGAGACCATACCTCTCGCCGTCAGTGCTCCAGGTGCCGCTCTTCTTTTTCTTGCGCCTGTTCCGGTGGAGCCCCATGTGGCCTCCAAGTGATTTTCCGGAAGGGAAGCTCTTCTTGCAGTGCTTGCACCAGTGCTTCCTCCCCCTCGGTGGCATGCCTGGATACATAGTAGCAAGAATTAATCGAAGTAAGAATTGACAAGGCAAAATGGTAGCTGCAAGAAATCAAATGATACACAGAGATTGCTAAATATGGCGTCTAAAAAGGTTTTCTTTTTCTGACGGCGGAAACGAAACTTGGGAAAAGCCCTCCCATCTTCAAATTCAATTCGATCTTGTCTTACGAAATGGGTAGAAAATTAACCAGAAATCTTGGGACCTCAGTTCCGCTGAGATGGGAAATAAAAAAAAAAATTGGATTCATAAAGGGAGACAATAACTTGCCAGTTGCTACTCCCGGAAAAAACCAAGAACGCCAAATGGAACAGTTTGGGGGGTAGAAAACCGAATCATCCACGAGAGCCTAAAGATTCAAAATTCATCCAAGAACGCAGCTAGTGTTCCGCCGAATTTCCTGACGAAAGTTATCGACTTTTACACGGAGCGAACAAATCAAGAACTCAAGATTTCTGCGGAGACTTGAAAAACCTGCCTCCTCCACACCAAAAAACAGAACGGAAAAAGAAAGAAAGAAAGAAACCCCACCTCCAGTATCGCCGATTCCAGGTTCTTGGCCGGCCGAGGAGTGAGAAGGAAGTTCTTGGCACGCCGGTGGGGGAAAGGGCGGCTTCCTCTCTCGTGCTGAATGCGCTGCGGCGGTGTTCATGACGAGTTGCCGATTTTGGGAGGGAGGAGGCGTGGGCCGAGGAGGCAGGCGCGGAGGCCTGCTTTTGCTTTTCTTGTTTAGAGGTGGGAGGAGCGAGCCTTTCTTTTCTCTTCTTTTCTTTCGAATAATGGGAGAAGATGGATTTGGAGTTTGTAGGGCCTAGGGGGAGACTGGACCTGTGTAATAGTACGACATTGCACGTATACTGGCACAACTTCATTGGTTGGACCTTTTCTCCTTCCACATTTACTATTTTTCAAAGGAACGCGCTGAGCGTCCCCGGGGGATAAAACAACTCGATCCCCCGGGTCGGCAGCCGTCCGATCGGGCGAACGAGCGGCGCACGATCAATCACTCGTACCCCTTCCCCGCTTTTGCTACGAGGAGCAAAAAGGCGACGCAACGAAGCAAAAAAAGACAAGACGCAGATCGGGCACTTCCCCGTGATCTCCGGGGGGGGGGGGGGGGGGGGGGGGGGGGAGGAGATCGACGCGGCGGCTCGCCGCGAATCAAACGCCATGGCCAACCACATCCGCAACAACATCCTGTACCCTCCTCCTGGTCAACCTCACCACGTCCCCCCGCCCTCCATAGTAGCTTCAAGCTTGGGGGAAAATCCGGCGAGCCGGCGGCGGAGACGGAGTTCCAGCATGTACGACGGCGGGCTCGGAGCATGGTTTGCTCCGCGACCGAGTGAGGGTGTCAGAAATCCTCCTGCCCTCTTCAATGAAGATCCGGACGTTGAGGAACCAGCACGCTCTGTGAGTTTTTTTGCTCAACTTGTTCCTCCTGCAAATTTTGCTCCCAATTCTGTGATGGTTGCTCAAAATATGTGATGGTTGCTCCTGCAAAAGTTGCTCCTGCAACTTGTTGATCAATGGGGAGCAAAACTTCTGTGATGGTTCCTGGAAATTGAGCCCAATTTGTTATGATTGCTGTTGCTATGAAAAGAGAATTGCTCCACTTGATGTGGTTTCTGTGATGGATGGTTTGTAGCAATAAATTGGTACAATTTTGTTGTGTTTTGATGTTGGTACAAATGTTTGCTCCAATTGATGTGCTGGTTGATGGTGTATGTGTCCACTTGATGTGATTGGTTCCTGGAAGCAGTTATGTAGCAAATTATTGCTACTGCCAGTGGTAGTAGCATCGGAATTTCTTGTGTAGAAGAAAAAGATATTATCAAGCTTAGATTGATCCACATATGTTGCTGAAATTGCTACTTATTGACATGGTGGGTGCTCCAAAACTCAAACAAAAAATGTGTGTTATGGAGCAAATAACCTTCCAAAATATGCTCATACACAATGTCCAAAGTAAATCATGGTTAGAGTAAGATTGTGGAAAAATTGCTACCATATCTCAGGAACATGTTCTGTTCATTGCAACTGCCATTCTTTTTTAGTAGTTTGTGAGCAAAGTAGATTGATCAGATTTGTTTGTTTTTTGATTCAGGGATTTGTTGCTGACAGCATATTGGAAGGATTTAACCTTAACACCACACCTGGAGGAGAGGATCAGAACCACTTCGATTGTCAGGACACTACTCCGAATGATTTCGTTGATGGGCCTCGTAGCGCGAATAGTGGGACTGTTTCAAATGCTGTTGAGGAAGCTGGCGAGGAAATAACATCACAGCCAGTGGAGCCGTTTGTTGGGATGATTTTTGATGATATTGAGGAAGCACGAAAAGTTTACAATGACTACGCGATGAAAATGGGCTTCGGCACACGCATTGGAAACACGAAGTACAGCCAGGCGAGAAATGCTCCTCCGGCACTATATTGAGCAGAGTGTTTGAGTGCGTGCACACAGGTAGACCTCCATCTGAGAAGAAGAAGCTTGGTAGCAAGAGTGGTAGCAAATCACCATTTGAAGAAGATAATGACATGAGCATCCATAGCGTGCAAAAGTCTCGTAGCAAACATGCATCTGAGCAGGTTGACATGTCGGACACAAGGCAACGAATGAAGGTCATTCGCCATGATTATAAAGCTCACATGATCGTTGGCATGCGCAATGGAGCTTGGACTGTGACGGTTTTCCGAGCAGATCACACACACACCATGGTTAAGCAAGTAGGGAGGCGCAGGTTCTACCGTTCACACAGGAAGGTGCCGGAAGAGGACTATCAGTTCATACAAACATTGCATAACCAGAACATAACCACAACACAACTGATGGGAGCTCTTGGCAGTGTGCACGGTGGTGACCCGAGATGCTTGGGGTATGTTAAAAGGGATGTTTCAAACATCCGAACAATGCTACGCAATGAGGTTACATTACGAGACATGGAAATGACATTGGAGTATATCAAGCAAAGGCAAGCTGAAAACAACAACTTCTTCTATGCTTCGCAGGTTTTGCTTCTTTACTTATTTCTGGTTGCTACTTTACTTAGTTCTGGTTGCTATTTTACTTAATTCTGCTTGCTATTTTACTTACTTCTGCTTGCTACGCAAGTTGATAAAGATGGTGCTGTGAGGGCCTTATTCTGGGTGGATGGTCGAACAAGGTCATTGTATCATAAGTACAAGGATTGTGTGTTTTTGACACAACTTTCTGTACAAATAGATACAACATGCCATTTGCTCCCATAGTCGGAATCAATAACCACACACACACAATAGTGCTAGGCCGTGCTCTGTTACCAGATGAGAAGATAGAAACGTTCAAGTGGGTGTTCGAGCAGTGGATGCTTGCAATGGATGGTGTCCACCCGGATAACATAACGACAGACCAAGATCAAGCAATGGCAGAAGCAATACGTCAGGCTTTCCCAAACTCGGTACACAGGTGCTGTCTCTACCATGTACTGCATCTTGCGAGGAAAAAGTTGGGACCAAACTTGGCGGAAGGTAATCCTTTTAGTGATGCTTTCTATGGGTGCATCTGTGGAACCGACATGGTGAAGCAATTTGAGGATTGCTGGGAGCATATGATCACAGAGTTTGGCATGTCTAAAAACACTCATCTGCAAAATATGTGGAAGTCTAGAACAACATGGGCCCCTGTTTATTTCAGAACCAGGTTCTTCCCTTTCACGAGCACTACTGGAAGGTCTGAAGGACTGAATTCATACTTCAAAACACTGATACGGCCAGGTGACTCGGTGTACAATTTTGTGCAACAGTATGAGCTTTGCCAGACATTGATGCTTGACCGGGAGGATAACGCAGGGTTTGCAATGGAGACAACAAGAAGATCGCTTTGGGGAAGGTAAGCAAAAAAGCAGCATTTCTGAAATACAGCACCCATTGTAGCACACCAAAAAAATACAAAAATGTAAGGTAGTGTGTAGCAACTAGTGCAAAAATCTAAGCTGCAAAAAATTGAAAAAGCAAATATCTTCTTTCCACTGTACTAAAAGGTTGATAGAAAATCTGTAGCAGAAAAGAAATTTCTGCCTGCTGTGTATGTGTAGCATTCCATAACAGTTAAAGTAGCAACAAAAACATACTGTTGTAGCATTGATTTTCATCTAATGGTGCAAAAACTTGTTTTGCAGTTATGCAATTGAGAAGCAAGGACAAGAATTCTACACAGCAGAAATATTTGAAAGGTACCAGAAGCTTGTTGCTGCATCAACAAAGTTCTATCCAGTACGGGCAGATGTAGAAGGCATTGGTTTTGATCTAGTTCCAAACCCTGGCCTAGAAGTGAGAACATACCGGGTTCAAGTTGAGTTTGAGGAGGGGTTGTACTCGTGCGGCTGCAATGGGTTTGAAATGTGTGGACTGATATGTCCACACATCATCAGGGTCATGGTCCACCTAAATGTCCAGAAAATACCAGAAAGGTACTTGCTATACAGATGGTCCTTGGTAGCAACAACACCAGCGCCTGATCCCGGGGGCAACGGGCTCAGATTTGGTTTCCCACCAACAAATACACTAAAATACAACTCACTATGCAGAAAAATGAATGAGCTTGCCTCGGATGCTTGTTTTGTGGATGAAGCCTATGAAGTTGTTTCAAGAATGGTGGGTGGGGCTAGCAAAAAGGTTGCTGCAATCTTAAGAGCAAAAAGAAATGTTGTTGAAGGAGGTGATGAAGAGGATGCGGGATTGGATGAAGACCAACATAATGGACCACAACAAAATGAACCAACAACAATGGTTGGTGACAGCGAGAAATTTTCTACCGGCGGGCAAACACTGAAAAATCCTAAACGGGTAAAACCTAAAGGACGTCCCACGATGAAAGAACAGAGGCGGAAGAATTTGGTTGAGCTACGCGATGAAGAAATTTTGAAGAGACGCAAGCAAGCGGACGCTGCCAAAGCAACAAACAAGAAACCGGTGAAGAAGCCCAAGCAACCTAGAAAGAAGAGAGTAATGAAGTGTCCGTGGTGTCATGAGGATGGACATGCGGTGGAAGATTGTGTTGCTAAACAGGTGGAGGATGAAAGATTGGCTGATGGGGCTGAGCTAAGGCTATAGCTGTTCTATGATGATGTTTTTGAAAACAATTGCTACGAATAAGTTGTTAGGGTGGTAGTTTTAATTGTACATGGCGTTGGTACTATTGGTATAGAATGATTTAAAACATAGTTACATTGTATTTGGAGCAATTATTGGAAGTTTATAGCAAAAAATTATTCTGTGGATAACTTGTATTCTTGCGTTGGGAGCAAATGAAAAATGTACTCAGCTATATGAAACGTAAATTATCTATTTTTTATTGTGGAAAAAAATGTTGGTAGAAACGTTTTATTGTGTATGTAGCATTGAAATTCAGCTTTTGGAGCAAATGATTTACTCTGCGTGAGCAAAAAACTGTTCTTGTCCAGGGGTTTCAATATCTTTCTGTATGATAAAAAAAAGGTTGTTCTGTAGCAACCAGATTTCTCTATTGTAGCATTGAAAAATAACTATTGAAGCAAACATATACACCTAATGTAGCAAAAACATGTTCACCTCCAGGAAAACAGAATCCCACTAAAAAGGTACCAGAAAAATACACAGAAATTCATTTGATATAAATTTGTAGCAAAAACAGACAAATCACCGAGAAAAAGAGGGATAATTCATTTGCTACCATTAGAACCAAGCAGGAGAAAAACTACATTCATTCCCATGGTTAAAAACATAGTCAACTCTCTGTCATTGATAGCCACAATCATTTGTTCGACAAAAGGACACAATCTGTGGATCAGTAGATTCCAGCGGGGATAGCATATGAAAAAACAGAAAAACATATAAAAAAGATGTTTGATCCATCCAGGCTACATGAGACTAGCTGAGGCTAAAGTGAATGTACATGTCGCGATTGTCACTCCAGGCTACATGAAACTACTAATGGCTACCCCCCGCCTGAGGCTCCAAGCAAGCCTCCATGACGCCCACGATGTCGCCTTTTGTAACACCTGGGGTGTTTACCTTAAGTAGAAAGTTGGTTGCTTTCCTTTTTCTTTTTGCATCACATGCATCATATGCATTGCACCATGTTTTCAAAACAACTGAAAAGTTCAAACCAATTAAAACTTTCAAAACATGTCTAAGATTTCCAATTGAAAGTTGCAACCTAAACAACTCAACTTGTTTTCAAATAGTTGGAAGTTGAATTTATTTAAATTGCTTGTTAAATAAAAACTCCCTTTAATCAACACCCTAAATGGCAAATTCAAATTCACTTCAAAATCAATCATAATGGGCATGACCCCAATTGTGGTTTAACAATTAAAAATCTTCCAAACATTTTCTTAAACTCACTAAGTTTCATAGTGTTTGATCTTATTAAATAAAACTTGTTTATTCCCAAAAATTCCAAATCAAACTAATATTTGGAATTCAACTAACAAATTAAAAATCAAATTAATATTCCAAATTTTGAAGTTAATGTTAAATTGCTTTGAATTGCTGTTTTGCAATTAATAAAAATTATTCATCAAATAAAAGAACCCCCGAAACCCTATTTTTTATCTCTCTCTCTTTCATCCCTTACAAAAAAAAGAAAGAAAAGGAAAAATCAAAAAGAAAGGTGAGCTGAGGGAGACAGGCCAGCCCACAGCCCATTTTCTTCCCCCAGCCCACCTACACCCCCTCTCTGGCCCGGTACCCCTTCGAGGGGATCGTCTTCGTCCTCGCTATCGTCATCCTCTGTACGAACCACCTCCCCACCGCTGATCTCCTCTTCCCCCCCGATGCCTGCCGTACGAGCTCGGCCCCCCATATAACCTTCCCCTTCGCCCTAGACCCCCTAGCCCTACTCCTTCCCCCTCATAGCGCCGCCCCTTTCTCTCACTTCCTCTGCTACCTTCTGTCCCAAGCACACGCGCGCACGGCCGTCTCCACTGCCATCCCATGGCGCCGCCGCTGTCCACCACCTCAGACCCTTCCTCCATGTCTAGGAGGTGGCCGGAGGTCCACTCCGACGATTCCTAACCTCGGTGACGATCATCCCCCTCTCTATCCCCGGGAAACGAGACCGTCCCGAGCGCGCTCTGCCACGCCATGGCTGGCCACACTCGACGCCCCCACCGGTACACGCTGCATCACGGCCAACCACCGTGTCCAGGACGCGTGCCTCGTCTTCCTCTACGATCTGATGCCAAGCACCGTGGTCGGAGCCTCCCGGGGAAGCGGCACCAAGATCGCGTCGACCCCGTCCATCCGTGCGCGCTCCACCCCGTCTTCCTCGGCAACAGGGCGTCACCGCCGTCCTCGAGCCGTACCACAACGCCAGCAGCCCCGGTGAGCCACCACAACATCCTCCCTGGCCCTCCTCTCCTTTGCGCCCTGCATCTGGTCACGCTCGCGATCAAGCGCAGCGATCGTCGTTGCCTCTCTGAATCGCCACCTGAAGACTGCATCTTTCTGCAATAAAATTCAGTTAACGTAGCCTGCCCACCTCAAAACGTTTCTGTGTCCTAGTCTAACAAGAAGCAGCGAAGTAACCCACTGGCCCTGTTCCTTGCACCGCGCCGCGAGCACCCAGGGTCGAATCCCTGCGGGCGCAATGCCCCCCCTTTTTGGTGATTTAATCATCGCCAGCGCCCAGGGCCCACCAGTCATTGGCCCCTGCTGCCACCTCACACTGCACCCACGCCACTGAGGCGCCACGCTGGCCGTGGCCCACCGTCAGCCAGCGTGGTTAGCCTGCCCTCTGTATAAATTGCCTGTTCTGTTTCTTTTAAATATTAATTTGAAACTAAAATTTGAACAATTAATATCTTCATCATTTTAACTCCAAATTGCACAAACAAAATATGTATCCCAATCAGAAACTCATGAACTTTTCAAATATGTGTTTTGTTTACTGTTTTGAACATTCCAAATATTTTCAAAACTTCAAATTCAAATAAATCTTTTGAATTTGATTAAATCCATAACAAATTCAAATATATTTCAAATGGGCCATATAAAATATGTTTTCCAACCCAAATTTCATACTCTTTCCAAATATAACATTTGTTTTCTGTTTTGGATAAATAAAACTAATGCAATTACTTAATGCTTTAATTAATCATTTAAATGGTGAAATTCATAACTAATTCAATATTAATTCAAATGTCACATATGAAATATGTTTTCCATGCCAATTTGAACCACATTTTCAAATATAAACTTTGTTTCATGTTTTGAATAATTAAAAATTGGTTAAATAATTTAAACCTTGTTTAAATCATTTAAAATTGCTAAATTAATAACTTGGTCAAATTAAATTATTTTTGAACTTATAAAATATGTTTTCAAACCAGAAAAGAATAAACTTTTCAAATATGAGTTTGAACTAATGTTTTGAACAAATAAAAATTCAAATAATTTCATACTTGAATTAAATTCAATTAAATCTTGTTTAAACTTGTTTAATTCATAATTAATTCATCTTAATTCCTTTTTCAATAATTGAAACATGTATTCCATCTAAAATTTTGTGCTCTTTCCAAATATGAACTTTGTTATCTATTTTGAACAATTAAAATTGGTGAAAACAACAAATGCTTGTGTAACACCTTTAAGAAACCAAAATTTCATAACTTAATAAATAAAATTCCAAACTTGGTAACCTTCATTTCAAATTGAATACCTTGTTGTTTTCTTATTGTTTTCATCATCCATGCATCATTCTAATCAACTTTCACATGATGGTTATTGGTAGATCATTTAATTCACCATAAATTCATGGGCTTTTCCATATGCAATCCAAAATTGCATATGGGTCCATTTAAACATGTTATCTTGTCAACTAGTTTATATCTTGATGCATCCTTAAACTTGTCATGCATCCATATCTTGATCATGCTGGATCTTTTGCCGTAGTAGTAATTGTTGCATCCGGTGTTTGTTCGAGGTTCGTTGCTTCTTCCCGGATAGGACGTTGCGATGATGTGAGCAACGACAAGTTCTGCGGATGTACCTCTACTTGCTGGATTCCAGGCAAGTATACTCACTTGCTGCCAAATGGCTGCTTTTCATCACTTGTTACCGATTCTTTCCGTTGTTCTTATTCTAGCCTGTTTATTCGATGCTTGTGTCTCGATCCTATTATATGTTTACCTTGCAGCCATGATATAGCCTTCCTTCCACTTCCTATTAACTGTTGTTTGTTTACCTTGTTGGCCCTCGTGTCGTAGTTGCATGCTTAGTGTTGTTTGCGCTCAAGTCTTGTTGTCCGTCTTATCACCTGTTTAGTTTGATAGTTGGGTTTCAATTCAATCAACAACATGTTAATGTTTTGGGTAATAATAATTTGATGATAAGGCACCGGCAGGAGGCCCGACGTGGTTTTGAAGCCTGCTAGTGTCGACCCTAATTAGGAAAAGGGTCTTGTCTACTGATCCATGATGAGCGCACTAACCGCATGTGGGAAGCGAGTATGGGCGCCCCCCTCAATTTGATTCGATTCGCATCTCGTCCAAATCGCCGCATTTAGTTCGGGTTTTCCATTTGCCGCATGCATGATCTTGCGAACCTAGGCCAGGGTGGAACTTTTGTAGTCGGCATTTAGGGAGACACGTTCTTAGAGTGCTATGAGGGTCCCCTTTTCTTCGTGGGGCTTGATTAGCCGTGCGCTCAATTGCACGGGGTTCTTTGGGCTTGATGCGAAGAAGAGTTGGGTTGTGTTGAGTACCTCGCTTGGTGGGTTTGATCCCCGTCTGGCGGGTTATTCTTACGTGTACGGCCAAATTGGTGCATCCCTGCAGGGTTAAATCTTCCCGAGAAGCCGTGTTTTCCGCGGTTATGGATGACTTGGTGAAAGTACTGGCTAACAAGTACTCAGAACAACTTACACCTAACTAATGATAATTTGACTAGTAATAGTCTTATTGACACAATAAGTTGAACATCATTAATCCAACAGTGTGAGTTATCCTTGGGTTGCTTCCTTAGTAGGGGGTAACATTGGATGGGTATTGTTTTGTGAGTAGTTGTAGTTGGTTACGATACGCTATCTTATCCCCCTCTTTTAGCCGGATGTTGTAGTGAGTCTCTGTAGTTGTTAGTGCAGCCCGCTGCCGCTTATTTGCAATAATCCCTTCCTTTCCGTTGAACCCAAAGTATTTGTATCTTGTGATGACTGGTTACGCCGGTATCTTGTGAGTATGGTTTATCCACTTGCCAGTACTTAACCGTACTGACCCACGAATCCTTTTCGTGGCTGCATATTCAACATTGCAGTCAACAGGTTTGAAGTCTGACGACGTTAGCTTGGGAATCCCTCCGGCTTGGCCTGGGCAGGGATTGGACGCTCTCGGTTATCTTCAGGACTCTTAGTCCAATTTGTATCTTGTCCGTAGTCGGACGCTATGTTGTTCTTCCGCTGTTATTTGGATCTTTGTGTTGTATCAGTTGTATCCCTGACTCGTTTGAGTCATTCTTGTATATATCTTTTCTGTTGTTGTTGTGGATTATTCGTGAACTGTTGTAATGTTATCACAAGTGGCAACCTGGAATCGGTTATTATGTGGATTTTGGCGGGAATGCTGAAATCTACATAGTGCCCGATCTCGGGGAGTCACACCTTTGTTCTCTCTATCCTGGATAAGCTTCGCTGCGACAGCCATGCGATATGTAGGAATGTCATCCTTGGAGAAAGGCATCATGCCTTTAGCGTCGAAGTGCTGAATGAACAGCATTATGAAGAAACCACAGTCATAGCTGGAAAAGGAGAAAAGAAAGAAATGAACATAGTTAGCAGCAAAACAAGTAAAAAATGTATAATGACTGGATGCATGAAGGTAGCAATTAGTTGAAACTATTGTAGCAAACATAAACTTCTAAAAGAGCATATAAAACTAAGTATGGGAGCAATTCTGCCCAAAAAACAGAAACTTCTACAATTGGCTTGAAACTTATAATTGCGTCAAAGAAATAAAGATCTTACAGCGTCTTCTGCTGTGGGTGGGTGGGTGTGGAAAGTGTGTAGCGGTCGATGTCTATGTTTGAAACTCCAGAAGCTTTGCAAAGTGCCGCAAAGTTAATAAACTGGAATAGCAAAAAATTAGAAATTAGTGTGATACACATAACAAATGTAATCCTTGTAGACAGTTCAAATAACAAACCAGGTTGTTTGCTGCTTCCTCGAGAAAGCTCTTGCCCTTGTGGTTCATTGATTCAAACACGTGGAACTGGTCGTGTAGCAAATTGACAGTGCATACCATCCAGTGGTTGTCCTTGACTACAGGGAAGTGCAGCTAAAAATGTAGCGGAACAAAATGAAAACCAAATTAGAAAATGTATAATGACTGGATGCATGAAGGTAGCAGTTATTTGAAACTATTGTAGCAAACATAAAATTCTAAAAGATAATAGAAACCTAAGTATGGGAGCAATTCTGACAAAAAACAAAAACTCCTACAATTGGCTTGAAACTTATAATTGCACAAAAAAGGATTCGTAAACTAATACTGATGTAATTACAACGTAGCGAAAACAATGTAGGAAGAGGAAAGCATAGCTCACAAGGTCTTTCTTCATGATCTTGAACTTCCCATTTTGAGTTCTGAACTCTCTCACAACTGTAGCTGGGTTAAACTTCTCTGGATCAACTATGAGCTTTTGCTACTCATGACGAAACAAAAGAGAAAAAGTTATATTAGGGTAAAAAATGTCAGCTAAGGCATGCAACAAAAAAGTCTTAGGACAAAACTAACCGTTGTGTAGCAATTGAAAACATATCTTTCCAAAGCAGATGTGCAGTTTTCCTCTTCTCTTTTAGCTTCCTTATTGAAAATCTCAGACCAAACACATATGACCTGAGTGTCAAGACACTTCCTGGGGCCTAGGGAATTGTGAAAACTCTTGTAGTCACAGTGAGACCCCCCAATTAGAATGAAAGGAGGCCTGAAAAAGAATACATGAAAACATAATCAGAGGTGTCACGGTTGCTACAATGACCACAACTAAAAAGCAAAAAATGAGTAGCTAGTAGCAAAACAAAAAATGTCACGTAATTACAGGACTGTGGTAAAAAAGGCCAGAAAAAAAAAGACTCACGGGTCATCTTTCCCTTTCTTTTGACGGTCAGTCTTGAGATTGCGAGAATGGCGCACAAACTGTTCGTACAGTGCAACTACATCTGCAGAGGGCTTCTTCAACTTTTTCGCCACTGGAGCCTTAACATCAGTTTTCATTGCCCTTTTATACCTAGTCCTCCTTTGAAAAGTTAGGACACCAGTGCTACCATCCTTATTCTCTACAACACCTGAGCTGCCACCAATGTCTAGGAAAACAAAAAATAATAAGCTAGTGGTTAAGGTTGCAAAAGGAAAAAAGAGCTCTATAGCAACAAAGAAAAATGTGGGGAAATTTCTTTAGGAGCATGTAAAAGTAGAGCGTAGCTTGAAGGGTTGGGTAAGCTATCAAAACTACAAAGTAATGTAAGATCAGTATGTAGCAGGCAGAATTTACTAAAGTAGCAACCAGAATTATGTAAATTAGCAACCATAAATATCTAACGAAGCAACCAGAATTATGTAAAAGAAGCAATCAGAAATATGTAAAGTAGCAACCATAAGTATCTAAAGTAGAAAGCAGAATTAAGTAAAGTAGCAAGCATAATTAAGTAAAGTAGAAACCAGAATTATCTAAAGAAGCAAAACCCTAACACTAAGATAACATTTAAAAAAAAGCCAACAGAAGAAAAACAATGCGCACAAGGAGAGAAAAGCAAACCTGTATTGTCCCCATGATCAGGTGTTGCAGCGCCAGGAATCTCCTCCAAGTTTTCCGGTACTAGTAAGCCATCGTTCATAGGGATGCAGGTGTCAAGGCATGGTTTGGGAGCTACACAACAAAGGTCCATCAAAAAGAATAATTTGAAAAATCTTTGTTTTGGGCAGTGGACACAAAACCATGATGAAAAATGCAAAAATAAATATAGAGAAAAAGGGGGAAGGAGAACATACACGTGGGAGCAACCTTGTCTCCACCTATCGGAGCAGAAGCATCCTCCACCTTTTCTGCACACACAACGTCGTTCTTGTCAGGGGCTTGGGAAGATTTATTGTCTTGGCTCCACAAATTAAATTTCGGACAGTCATCCCAGTAACCTGTTGGTATGTTGCACCGAGGTGTGGGAGAATCCGACCTAGGAACAAATGTACTATCTGCAACAGGTCTAGGTGGGCTAAGCGCAGTGGGCATGGGTGGAATCACCGCAGCAGAACTGGCTGGACTACCAACAGCAGCAACTTTATCTGAACTACCAACAGCAGCAACTTTATCTGGACTACCAACAACAGCTCTAACCGGACTACCATCAACAACTTTATCTGGACTACCAACAGCACCTCTAACCGGACTGCTCACAGCGCCATGTTCCTCACCATCGGCGTCCGTGTGAGAGGAACCTACAACAATTGCTGGTTGCGGGACATCGTTGAGCTCCGTAGCATTGGTTTGTTCATTCTCTGCTGCACCAGCATCGCCCTCAATAATGTTGTCTTCACATACATGAGAATCACAGTCCATAGGATCCACAGCAGCAATATCCTCTTCAATATCAAGATCATCGGACTCAGAAGCAGACTTGTCACCATCCATGTTGCCCTGCTCATCTAGTCCTACCCCAGAAGCTGGAAAGACAATACTCGGGCCATCATCTTCCTTCAGGGCAGCTTCAACATCATTCAACAGCAAAGCCATTTGTTTGGACTGCATTGATTTTAACCCTATAGCAAGACTCTTGAGAGTAGCATCCACGTTAGAAGCAAAACTGACCCTGTGCTTGTTGTATAGGTTCTTGAACCGAGATGGTACCTGTGTTGAACAAAAAACATGGATTACTGTGTGAGTGAGAAACAATTCTAAAAATAAAAAACAACATCTGTTCATTAAAAAGAAGCAAAAAACCAGCAAACTGACACAAAAACATTGGCAGGACAAAACAAAATAACTAATGGTGCAAAAAAAAATCATTATAGTAGCAGACATAAAAAACAACTAAAACAGAAAAAGTACGCACGGAATAAAAACAATGGAGCAAAAGAAAATAACTAAAACAACAGTACTTAAACCCTAATGGAGCAAAATGAAATATGTAAAGTAGCAAATTGTGGAAAAAGCACCTTGCTACACATGCAGAAAAAATGCTATATGAACAAACAAAATGACCTACAAAAGTCACAATAGAAACTAAACAAACCTCCATTTGCTCGATGGTGGGGAAAACAAGCCATTCATTAAGCGATGCAGACGGATTTACATCAATATCTTCGGGCATTGAGCTGTCGACGTGACACGACGCATACATTGTTTTGGATAACGGAAGGAACTCCACAACCAAAAAACCAATCAAGGTTGAGTTCAAAACAAAATTGAAACGTGGCAGGGGAACGCAAACAACAAAAAAAGAAAACGAAAACAACAAGAGAGTCTACTTACAGGACGCCTCCCAAAGATAGTCTTGTTACGCAGGATTTTATTGTCACGGTCGATCTTGACAATGAAATTGAAATCTTCACTTGTTACAAAGCAAACTCTAGGAATCCCATTGTTTATAACGTGCTCATTCTTTGGGATGAGCAAGTGGTCCATGTACACCAGCTATATATGCAAAACAAACACACAAAATCAACCTGTAGCTGATTGGACATTCATGAAAGGAACTGAAAAGCTATTACAATAGCAGAAATTGAAATCTATTGTAACAAAATGTATAAAAATACAACTAAACAGAAACAAATACACACAAAAATAAACAAATGGAGCAACAAAAACTAACTAAAGCAACAATAATATAAAACTAATAGAGCAAACAAAACTATGTAATGTAGCAATCTATGAAAAAAGGGTAAGAACTTACAGCTAGAACATAGACAGAAACAATACACACAAAAAATAAACAATGTAGCAACAGAAACTAACAGAAGCAGCAATAATTTAAATCTAATGGAGCAAACAAAACTATGTAAAGTAGCAAGCTGTGAAAAAAGGGTAAACACTTACAGCAAGAACAGGCAATGGGCCGGACATCCAGAATTCGAACATGTTCTTAATCTTCTTCTTTTTCGATGGACCGGGTGCGGCTGCTACTGCTTCCTCAGACTCACCCTGCTGCTTACCCTTCTGAAGATTAGCACCATCAAGCACAAGCGCTTGCTCCTTATTCTTCTAAATTTTTTGAATGTAATGCATCAACAACTCCAGGATGTGCTCCTCCCAGTCATACTCATGGGTCTTCTTTGGGTCACTCATGCACCCTATGTACTCTAAGCACATCATATTGTTGGTGGATGGATTCAGAATAGTCTCCCAGCACAAAAGGTCCCAGGTCCTGATTATGGCATCCTCTTCACCGTCATCAAGCTCCTTCAACATCTTTGCTGCATTCTCTATGGGTAGCCTCGATAACGTGCCTTTGTATGACTCTCTAATTTCTGAATGTACACTCTTAGTCAGCAACTCAACTGGCTTTGATCCTGAGCGTATATCAAACACCTTCCTGATTATCTCCCTTGTGAAAACAATCCGTTTTGCTCCATAGTGAAACTCAAGAAGCTCAACCACAGTGTTCATGGCAATGAAATCTATGAGCTCGTTAGGGACATTGAAAGGTGAGATTTTGAGTAGTGAGGAAAAAGCACTGTGTTGCTCGATAATTTGCCTCTTCCGTGCTGTTAGATCATTTGCGCACTTGAGCAACCGCTTCGCAGCAAAACGGCGCTTGCTACACCAATACTACCCCTGCTCAGCAAAAAACAGAACACTAAGAACAAAAAAAAGACACAAAAGAAGCACAAAAAATGTACAACAGAAGCAAAACACAATGCAGTAAAATAGAACAAACCTCCATTGCTGCTAATTAGAGATTGCTAGCAGATATAATATGAGGCTCAGTCAGTACACAAATTGCCTGCAAAAAGCATAGATGAATTTCAGATTTAAATCTACTTGCACATATGGTTCCAACTAAAAATAAAATTTTCTGCAAAACGGGGGATATGCACAGGGGGGTGGACTGCAGTGGAGCACCTAAATCTCCTCAAAAAGGCTAAAATCTGCTACACAATTTGCTACGACAATTGCTACAAAACAGGGCAGGAACACCTAAATCTGCTCGGAACCACCGAGATGGAGCAAAAACAGGGCAAAGGTGGGCGCGGGCAGGGGGCCGCCTGAGAGGACGATTGGGGCACGGGAGCCATCGCTGGAGTGCGCACGGACCCGCGACAGCGCCGCCTCTCGCCGCCGCTCGCGGTACCCTAACTACGTGCGGTCGTCAGAGAGGAAGAGGGGAGCGAGCGGAACCTCACCAGAGAACGCGCGGAACCTCACCAGAGGGGGACCTCGTCGACGGCGTCGCCTTTCGTCGCCGCCCGCGTCGCCTCTCGTCGCCGCCCGCGTCGCTCACCTCGCCTTCGTCGCCGCCTCCGCGCCGCGCGAAGAGAACGTAACGGCACGAGCCAGAAATGGGGAACCGCGCAGTAACCCAAACGGGAGTTGTCCTAATCCTAGCGAAAACGGGGGGGGGGGGGGGGGAGCGTTGGAGCTAATCTGACCGCACGTCTCGGGCGCATCGAACGGACACCGACCCGGGGGACGGAACGCAACGTTCCCCCGGGTGAAACCAAGCGTTTTCCTTTTTCAAACCTAATTGCACAGGTCTAAGAGCATCTCCACTCCCCCCAAGGCCCCTCCAAGTGTTTGCCGTCCGGACCGGCCACGAAGCCGCCCACTCGCGCCTCTGATGCGTCTTCCCATCCCGACGACCCCCAATTCCCGCCCGAAAGAACCAGGCTGAACACGCCTCGCAGGGGTTTCCGTGGGGGCTCCGGATGACTCGTTCGGCGTCGTGGACCCGCCCTGTCAGCGACATGAAGCGCCCACCCAAAAAGTGCCACACACCATGCCCCTCTGTCTACTTGCCCCTCTCTCCACCGCCTCTCTCCACCACCGGCGACCTCGCCTGGTCGGCCACTGCCTCCGCCCCTCTTTCGCCATTTCCATGTCGCGCCTCCAGCCCCCATCTTTCTTCTAGCGCGCAGGTCGCCGGCGCCTCACCTCGCCCGCGCCGCCTCCGGCGACCGAAGGTCTCCACCTCGCCCCCAAGGTGTTCGTCCTTTTGACTGGTAGGGTGCCGACTGTTTTTTTTTGTCTATCTTGTTGCCCACCAGCGACCATTTTTTTATGCCACTATCATTTCGATAGATGGACAACGACGATGAGTTGATGATGAACTTTCTCCTTGAGGAAGAAGCCGATATCGACGACGAGAAAGATGAGAACTTGCTTGTTTTTACTTGTCTTGCACAACTCCTCGACGAGGATGATGCCAATAGTGAACCAAAGCGAGGAGGCTCCAAATTTGGGAGGAGAAAGACCAAGCCGAGGATGAGCATGGAGGGCCACTTCATGCTCTTCACTGACTATTTTGCCGAAGAGTCAAGATTCGATGCAAAGGACTTTCGTCAGAGATTTCGGATGAGCCGAAGATTGTTCCTCACGTTGGTGCAGCATGTGAGGGAGCACGACACCTGGTTCAAGATGAAGAAAGACGTCGTGGGGATGGTTGCTTTCTCTTCAGTTCAGAAGTGCACTACTGCCATGAGAATGCTTGCATGTGGGTTCATGCCTCCATTAATCTGGGAGAGTGACGGTAACTTATAAGACTGTGGATGTGTTGTTGCCACTAGGGATAAAACAGAAACGCGTTGTCTAAGGATAATTCTATTATTTATATTACGCACTTTACTTAATGCAATAATCTTTTGCTTCCAACTTAATACCCAAAATTAGCTCGGATGACATTCTGAGGGTGGATTATTAGTCATAGATGCAGTTGGATGACGGTTTATGTATCATGTTGTAATGCCCAAATGAATATCATAGTAATCATTATGTCATGTATGTGCACTACGGTGCAACCTCTATTTTGTCAATTGCTCAGCTGTAATTTGTTCACCCAACATGTTATTTATCTATTATGGAGAGACACCACTAGTGAACTATGGACGCCGGTCCATTCTTTTACACTGATAATACAACCTACTGCAAACACTGTTCTCTTTAACTGCAAACACTGTTCTCATTTCATTCACTGCAAACAAACATCATTTTCCACACTTAGTAAATGTAACATTTATCCTAATATGATAAATTTTATTGAGAGTGACAACTAACTAGTTATTGCTACTTATTTTCTTTGTCTGGAGAAGGATAATCACTAATTATTGTTGAGTGCGAGGAGTAACAAGCATTATGCCATTTGCCTAGATAGAAAAAGGATAATCACTACTACTACCTCCATTCCATAATATAGGGCGTATTTCATTTGGTTTGACCAACAATTAATCTATGAATATATAACTTGTATAACATATGGTTTAGATCTTTGTATTCCTTCTCAAAAGTAATTTCTCGTGATTATGAGTTATATCACATAATTTAAACGTTAAGTGAGTAAATCTTGGTCAAAGCCTCGGTCAAAGTAAATAAAATATGCCTTATATTTTCGAATGGAGATAGTATTTGCAAGCGCAACCCAAACCGTAAAACCCAAACTACTTGAAATATTTACAAGCACAACCTGAAGTACTTACAGCCACATGTGGAGCACATGCAAGCAAAAGAAATATTTAAATCTATGTACTACGAAATGTACTCCCTTACATAACAATGAGATGGAAGGATGATAAGCATAAGAGAGGCGGTGTATAGTTGGAATAGAGGAACCACATACATCAAAGAGAAAATTTGAGCGATACTAGTTTGTTTGAAGTGTGTGCAATGAGTGGATGTCATGTTTTTCTCCAATTATTGATCTGACTCTAGGATTGAGATGGGTCAGGATTATGCAAACTCGTGTTATGTATAAGGATCTCCCAGACTCCGGTTGTCCCTGAGATATCAAAACAAACAGCTTGGCTGGGCGGCTGAATGTGGCTTCGCAACTTCATGTGTGGGTTCGAATAATCAACTCCACTAGTGCGCCTTCGTATGTGGGTGGCGTGCGTATAGCCAGAGTTAGTTTGCACTGATAAACCGACACCTGACTCACAGTCCAGAAATGTCCCAAGTTCCAGGCATGCATAGGGTGACCACTCCATCGTTTGAATTTTTCTGTGAAAACTAGTTCCGATTGCAATACAATAACCACAATTATATTGTATGGATAGGAACATTGCAATAAAGATTGCCACTTCTGGGATTTCCCTCTTTGCGTAGAAAATAACGACAACATAAGTAGAAGGGTACGTCTAGCCATCTGGCGTAGTCTCTCGATCCCTTCTTTGCACATGTGAATCTCAACGCACATCCAAGGACTAGGGATGTCTAACTTAACACATAAGGAAATTGGAGGCCAAGCAAAACAAACATTTGTCATTTGAGTACATCCGCCTAGGGTGACTATTTTTCCCATTTGTGTCATGCACGGTCCAATTTATATGTTGCGATTCGTGCAACATAGGGTGGATGCTTTTTTTCCTGTTTGTGATGTGAGGCAGTGAGGCTGCAGCAGCGCGCTTTTTCTCCTGTTTTTTAATTTCATCTTGAAGTTTGGAATAAAGGTGTCATTCACCCAGGAGAATGAGCACATGCTCCGACTTACGTGCATATTTTAATTACCTTAAGTGAAATATTTCATGGTAGATCAATATATAGCAGGAGTCTATGTCAAGGTGCATGTTTGTAAGGATGGCAATTTTAACCGTGGGTACGGGTATCCGCGGGTATTCGACCCGTATGGGCAGGGTATGGGTACACTTTTATACCCGTGGGTAGTACCCGTACCCTACCCATCAAGTCATGGGTAGGTCATGGGTATAAGGTTATACCCGTGGGTATACCCATACCCTACCCATTTATACTGACATATGTGCCACTTTGGCCATATGTAGCCTAGCAGGAAGCAACCCCACAGGGCCATGACTCTAGGGTTAAGGCGATGAGGAGAAGCGTCGGTCAAAGAGTCCTCGTAATCCCCTCGTCTCCCAAATATCCCCAAATTTCAATCACTCCTTAATCCTCTCATCTTCTAAATACTCAAACTAAGAAGATAAATTCCCAGCGGCGAGGCATACAATTGGTCAAACTGATATTTTTGTCAAATGTTCTATCAATGAATATAATAACTTGTGTACCCGTTGGGTATCCAATGGGTATGGGTATCCGCCGGGTATGGGTATGGGTAGACTTTCATACCCATGGGTACGGGTATGGGTAGAGTTTTCTACCCGTTAACTATACGGGTATGGGTATGGTATTGCTCTACCCGCCCCATACCCTACCCATTGCCATCCTTACATGTTTGGAATGGAGAGTTAGATTACTTCTCTCAACTCCAAGAAGTCTGGCTGCAGATCAGGGGTTTAAACTAGACTTAGTGCAAGTGGACTACACTGATGTAGTTTGTCACAACTTTTGCGATTTTCCTTGATGTAGACTGGATTGGAATGTTCAAATCCTTCTATAAGGTGGTCAGGGTCAAAATCAAGTGTAGAGACCACACAAAAATCCCTGCAGTGAGGGTTTTTTAGGTGGCTGGTGACCTTTACCAGGTGCATTTTACTGTGGAAGGCCCAGCTAATGCAATTGGCAATAAAGTGGAGGAGGTTGATGGCAACATCCACCCTCTAGACCAAGGGGAACACAACAACCAGCATTATGAGACTGAGGGCCAACACATCATGGACATTGACAAGAATACCCCCAATGCCACTAGCAAACAACCTCAACCAAGCAATCAGGGGGTTGGTGGCAGTACCATCTCCAAGCAAAAAGCTGCTAGCCTTGAAAGAGTGGCTGCAAAGGTACAAGAAGTTTCTGACATTTACATAGACAAAAGGAAAGCTTTGGGACCTAGCAAACTGATTCCACTCCACACTGAAGACCCAGCAAAGGACAAGGTGTTGGACTGGATCAACTCCACTCTGCAACCAGATGCTGCCTGCATCAACTTGCTCCAAGAGATGGAACTTGCCCAGGAAGGGGAGTTCTTCTATGAAGACCCATACAGAGAAGACATTGCGAACTCTCAACATGACTTACAGGCCCCTCCTCCAAAAACTTCTGTTCTAGAAGTTACTAATGGGGAAGGTGCTACCCACAAATGGGGGCATGTTTGTGGGACCAGACAGAGCTCAAGACTCCAGCTGGGGGGGTGCCACCATTGTGCAGCTAGCACAACAGCTTGCCAGGAAAAAGAATCTGGAGATTGTCATCCCTACAGCTTCAAAACTGAAAGGTATATCTAAACAAAACTCATTCTCTGTTTTAAACCCAAGCACCCTACACTCTATGGCTGATACTGTGAGTATCAACATCCCTACTTTGAATGATGAGTTAGTTGTTACTTTTGTTTCTCCCCCCCCCCCAAAATAGTTTAATTACTAGTCCTACTAAATCCAAATGCTCTCATCTGGAGGATGAGGAGGAATTTGATAAGCTTCTAGATGAAATAGAATGGACTATGGTAAACAATCATAGACGGGGCAAGCATCCTAGGACAAGATTGTTTAAATGAATATTTTCTTTTGGAACCCAAGGGGTATTCAAGCCCCTGGCCGCAAGAACTCTATTGTAGACCTACTCAATAAAACCCATGCCAACCTGATTGGTTTTCAGGAGACCAAAAAAGAGAGCTTCTCTGATAGCTACCTAAAATTCTTAGTTGAGCATAGGTTTTTCTCTTGGAACCACCTCCCCTCCACAAGCTCTGTTAGAGGCATCCTTGTGGGTGTAGATATTGATGTGTTTGACATCATCTCTTGGAAGATTAAAAAAATTATATCTCTGTCATAGTTAAGCCTAAAAATAAAGATATCACCATTAGAGTAGTCACTGTTTATGGCCCTTTTGATGAAGAAAAGAAAGATGAGTTTCTCTCTGAGCTCCATGAGTTGTTTGTCAATTATTCAGGACACACAATCATTGGTGGAGATTTTAATCTAGTTAGGTTCCAAAGTGACAAAAGTAATGGGATTATCAACCACAAATGGAGTGATAAATTCAATGCTTGGATTGGCATTTGGAGCCTCCTAGAAGTCAGGATGAATAATAGGAGGTACACTTGGAGCAACAATCAAGATGATCTCATTATGTCTAACATAGACATAATTTTTTGCAATATAGAATTAGATTCCCTCTATCCTCACTCTACTATTTGAGCTTTTCCTAGGTTGGGTAGTGACCATACTCCAATTCTGTGGGAATCTGGATAGGCCACCCCACCCAAATCAGCTCTATATAGATTTGAGAAGTGGTGGTTACTTAGGGATGATTTTAAGAACCTGGTTGTAGACTGTTGGTCTCTACCCACTACCTCCAACTCTTCTGTAGATATCTGGCAACAAAAGGTCAGAAGATTCAGGAGTAAAAAAAAGGTTGGAGTAGGAATATTGAGAATGAGCTTAGGACCCTCAAAGCCAACTTAATGGAAGAGTATCATGTGTTAGATATCAAAGCTGAAACAGAGGAGCTCTCCCCTGATGAACAGTTTAGGCTCAAAAACATCTACTCTGAAATGAAGAACATCTGGCTCAAAGAGGAAATTAAAACCAAGCAAAAGTTTAGGGATAGAGACATCAAAGAAGGTGATAGGAACACCTCTTACTTCCATGCAATTGCCAATCAAAGAAGGAGAAAGATGCTGGTACACTCTCTAGATGGTCCTCATGGCAATGTTCAATGACTTCCATGCTGGGAACCTAGATATTTTTAGGCTTAATTTTGCCATCCTAACCTTGATCCCAAAAGAACCTGAAGCTAGTAGCATGAAGAAATTCAAGCCTATTAGCCTCCTGAACTGTTCTTTTAAAATCTTCAATAAAGTCTTGACAAATAGACTTGGTTCCCTAATGGGCCAACTCACTTCTATTCACCAATCTGCCTTCATCAAAGGCAGATTTATCCTAGAGAGTGTGGTTACTGCACACGAAACCATCCACTCTGTTGTGCAGAGTAAAAGTGAAAGCCTAGTCATGAAACTAGATTATGAAAAAGATTTTGATAAGGCCAGCTTGGATTTCCTCCTTGACCTGCTTGAAAAGAGAGGTTTTGGCCCCAAGGAGGAAAAGAGTGGAGTGTTGGGGATGGGAGCAAGATCAGGTTCTGGGAGGATACCTGGTTTGGTGACTCCCCCTAGTTGTCCAATTCTTTGATATCTATGTTATCTGTCATGAGCAAAATAAAACAATTAAACACATCATAGTCAATGGGTAGTTAAGACTCACTTTTAGGAGAAATTTCTCCCCTCTCCTAGAGCAAAAATGGCATGACCTCCAAAACATTGCTGCTAGCATTCCCCTCACTGACAACATTGACTCTTTGGTTTGAAAGTATGAAACTAAGGGCACCTACTCCACTTCTTCTCTCTATGCCATTATTAACTTTGGAGGTGTGCAACATGTGTACATCCCCAGTGTGTGTGGGGATTGCACATCCCCATAGGGTGCACATTTTCCTCTGGCTTCTTGCCAATAACAAACCTATGACTAGAGATAACCTCAGAAAAAGGCATTTGAACAAACCTAAAGACTGCATTTTTGTACTGACAGAGAATCCATCTCTCACCTGTTTTTTGACTGTATTGTAGCTAAGCAGATCTGGCTCTTTATTTCCAATGCTTTTAATATTGATTTAGGGAATAATTACTTGTCTATTGCTCGAATCTGGATAGCTAACAAAAAACATGCAGTCCTCAACTCTGTCTGTTCTGCTGCTCTCTGGTCTATCTGGAAAACCAGGAATGATCTTATTTTCAATGGTCGTCCCTGGCTTAATATTCTCCAGGTGTTTTGTCTATTGCTGAGCTCGCTGAAGATGTGGAAGCTAATCCTCAAAGAGGAGGTGCACGTGGGGATGGAGCGCTTCTGCTCCCTACTCTCGATTCACCTGAGCTCCCCTCTGCTCCTGGAACCGGGGTGAAGATGGCCAGAAGATCTCCTCCTCCAACTCCAAGTGCAGATGTAGGAGTGGGCCCCAACTCACCAACGTTGAAGAGAGCTGCGATCGCTGGGACGTGGGAAACCCCAACATTCATCATTGAGCTAGCCCAAGACTCACTGCAAGCTTAAGAGGAAGCGGAGATAGCTGCTCCTGGGGCCTCTGATGTTTACTGTCCCGGTTCCTTTTTGATGTTTAAACCAGCTTTGTATTGTTGCTTTTGGAACTCCCCCTAGTTTCTGTTCTTTGTTTCCCCTGAACACGACTTTTAGCGTGCTTGTATGAACCTTTACTCGGCGTGGTTTCGTTGAGTCTTATCAATGGAACCGGGGACGCCGTCCCTGTTAGTCTAAAAAAAATCAATATATAGCAGATATATTGTTAACCCTAATATGATCAATTTTGTTGAGAGTGAGGAGTAACTAGTTATTGGCTTATTGCTACTTCTTTTCTTTGTCCGAAGAATGATAATCACTAGTTATTGTTGAGAGCGAGGAGTAACAAGCATTTTATCATTTGCGTAGATAGAAAAAAGGATAAGCAATACTATTTGCAAGCGCAACCCAAACTGTAAAACCCGAACTACTTGAAATATTTACAAGAACGATCTGAACTACTTACAGCTTACTGAGTTGCCACCTATGGAGCACATGCAAGCAGAAGAAATCTTAAAATCTATGTACTACCATACCTACAAATATAAGGGAGATGGAAGGATGTGAAGCATAGGAGAGTCGGTGTATAGTTAGAATAGGGGAGCCACATACATGAAAGACCAAAATTGAGCGAATAACACGATACTAGCGTGTTTGCGGTGTGTGCAATGAGTGGATGTCATGTTTTGCTCCAAGCATTGGTATGACTCTCGGATTGAGATGGATCAGGATTATGCATATCCGAGGCTCCGGTTGTCCCTGGGGTATCACAACGAACAGCTGGGCTGGGCGGCCGAATGTAGCGGCAGAACTTCATCTGTGGGTTCGAATAAGCAGCTCCACAAGTGCCTTCCTATGCGGGTGGCGTGCGTGTCGCCGGAGTTAGTTTGCACTGATCAACAGACACCTGACTCACAGGCTCCACAAGTGTCCTTGTTAAACTAGTCCATCGTTTGAATTTTTCTGCGAAAACTAGCTCTGGTTGCTATACAGTAAACCACAATTATATTGTATGGATAGGAACATTGCAACAAAGATGGCCAATTCCGCTCTTTGCGAAGAAAACGACGACAACACAAGGAGAGGATCGAGGGTCCGTCTAGCCATCTGGCATAGTCTCGATCCATGTGAATGAATCTCAACGCACATCAACATTCTAAGGAAATCGGAGGCCAAGCAAAATCAAAATTCTAATTAACTGGCATGTGGAGCTTATGAGGACCTGAATCAAACTACGAAACTCTAACTGAGAAGATGAAGGCCGAGGCCCGAGGCGTGGCTACCAGAACTTAGGCGTCGCGCGCGTATGGATCGCATCTCAGGCGACGGCTGGCATGTCCCTGAGCCACTGGTCAAGCGGCTTGCCGATGGAGTACACGATGAATCCGATCTCCCGGAGCTTCTCCGGGTCGACGATGTTGCGGCCGTCGAAGACGAAGGCCGGCTTCTGCATGGCCTCGTACATGCGGCCGTAGTCGAGGCTCCTGAACTCCTCCCACTCGGTGAGGATGCAGACGGTGTGCGCGTCGCGGGCGGCCTCGTAGGCGTCCGGCGCCACGGCAACCTGCTGACCGGCCGGCTCGCCCACGGGCTGCAGGTGCCGCGGGTGGTCCCAGTCGAACTTGTTCATGACGAGGTCCCGCCGCACCTGTTCCTCCGTCACCTGCGGGTCGTAGACGCTCACCATGGCCTTGTCCCCGAGCAGGCCCCGGCAGGCCGGCACACGTCGATGGCGGGCGTCTCGCGGGTGTCCCCCGTGTCTTTCTTGAAGGCGAACCCGAGCACGGCCACCTTCTTCCCGGCCACGGTGTTGAACATGGAGGACACGACCCGGTTCACGAAGCGGCTCTTCTGGTAGTCGTTGATCCCGATCACCTGCCGCCAGTACTCCGCCACCTCCGGGAACGCGTAGCACTCGCAGATGTAGACGAGGTTGAGGATGTCCTTCTGGAAGCAGGAGCCGCCGAACCCCACGCTGGCGGACAGGAACCGCGGGTCGATGCGCTTGTCCTTGCCGATGGAGTAGGCCACCTCGGCGACGTCGGCGCCGGTGGCCTCGCAGAGCGCGGAGATGGCGTTCACGGAGGAGATGCGCTGCGCGAGGAAGGCGTTGGCGGCGAGCTTGGACAGCTCGGCGGACCAGAGGTTGGTGGTGATGATGCGGTCCTCGGGGACCCAGTGCGCGTACACGTCCTTGAGGACCTTCACGCGGCCTGCCCCTCGGGGGTCTCGCGGCCGCCGATGAGGACGCGGTCGGGGGAGAAGAGGTCCTGCACGGCGGTGCCCTCGGCGAGGAACTCTGGGTTGGAGAGGATCTGGTAGCGGACGCCGCGGCCGTTCTGGGCGAGGATCTTCTCGATGGCCTCGGCGGTCTTGACGGGCACGGTGGACTTCTCGACCACGATCTTGTCGGAGCGGGAGACGTCGGCGATCATGCGCGCCGCGCTCTCCCAGTAGGTGAGGTCGGCGGCCTTCCCGGCGCCGAGGCCGCGGGTCTTGGTGGGGGTGTTGACGGAGACGAACACGATGTCCGCCTCGCCCACGTACCGGTTCACGTCCGTGCTGAAGAAGAGGTTGCGGCCGCGGCACTGCTTGACGACGTCGTCAAGTCCGGGCTCGTAGATGGGGAGCCGGTCGCTGTTCCACCCGGCGATGCGCGCCTCCGAGATGTCCACCACCACCACCTCCACGTCCGGGCACTTGAGCGCGATCACCGCCATCGTCGGGCCGCCCACGTACCCCGCGCCGATGCAGCAGATCTTCACCATTGTCTTGACTCTGCAACTCTGATTTCGCTTGCCTTTCAAACACTGAAATTAACCTCTGTAATCTGGTAAGTGAGAGAGAAACAGAGAAGCAAACCTTTGATCCTTAATTTGGGTGTTAAGACGAACGGGGAGAGCGAATGAAACTGATCAAGAAGAAAACAATGGATATGAGATGTGCTGTTGCTGGTGTAGTGGTCTGTTCCGTGGTCGACCTACGGCTGGGAGCGAATACAGGGAGATAATTACCCCTCATTTCACGTTCTTTCACCGATCCAAACTGAACCAGTGCCTCCATTCAGTATGTAACGGAGTACCAAACACCTCACCATGCATGCATGGAAAAAAAATTCTGCTATACATTGTGACGGAGGATTAATTATATATTCTCGAGATGCCATTTTCTTGAACAGATTTGAATAGCCTTTGGGAGGGTTTTTTTCTAAGCAGAAGTTTGCAACACCTGGCCACCCCGTGGTCGGCCACTGTCCCCACAAAGCAACACTAGACTTTGTTGTGTACTTTGTCCTCACTCATGCGCGACTTCTCGGTCGGTCACCTATTCTCAAATCGCTCCGGACCAAGTACATTTAACCTCGAAGTTCCTTAAGTATAAACTTCCGGAAAAGAAATTATACCTTATTGATATGAGTATTTTTATTTTAGATAAAAGGCTTATGGCCGGGTTTGAATTAACAAAACCAGCAGGTTCAAACAAGTCACGGTTACAACTGCTGAGGCAAACAACTTAGCCACATAAACACACCCACGAGACAGAAATAAAAAACACGCTGAGGCATACACCTTCGCCCTAGAAAGCACAAAGTAGTGACCTGAGATACATAAACAGCGAGCATCAAGCAGTAGCATGGGGGGGGGGGGAGGGGGGGGGGGTAGACAGGATGCATGGATCTTCTTGAGTTCCGTCACCAAACTTCGAGCATCCTCTCTATCCTTAGGCTTCATCAGAGGGGTCCAGAGCTGAATAAAAAACAATGTTTTAAAAATAATGTCAGTAGGATGTCTAATGCATTTACCCTCAATGGTAAGTTTGTTCCGCACATTCCACAAAGCCCATGACTGCGCAACAAAGAGCACCCAAGCTATTCTACGCGACCTACCCGTGAGTGAGTCTAGGATGGTGTGAAATTGAGGCAAGTTGGCCGGGCACCATGCTCTCCCTAGAGCATGGCGCAAAGCAGCCCACACAAAGAGCGCCAGAGAACAGTTGAAGAAGATATGATCGGCGGATTCAGGAGCTCTGCAGAGAGCACAACATCCATCCGAAGGGCCCGCTCTGATGGCTAGATTGATCCCCGAGGGGAGTTTGTCAAGATCAAGTTGCCACACGAAAACTTTAATCTTAAGCGGCACTTTGGCTTTCCAAATATCCCTAGCATGAGCCACCGTCTCCCCTTGTGAGAGATGGGCATACATAGATTTCACGGTGAACCGGCCCGGCTGTTCGAGCGACCACGAAATGTCGTCTAACTCCGTTGAGAAGGGAGTGTTATTGATGATCGCTGTTAAGGCATCCGGTTCCCCGCAGATGTTGAACAACAGGGGAAACCTCAGGCAAAGCGGTCCCTCTCCCTGCCACCAATCCGTCCAGAAGCGGGTCCGAAGGCCATTGCCAACGTGATGTTTGGCCCCGGCCTTGAACAGATGTTTAACCTTGTGCAGACTTTTCCAAAACTGCGACCCTCCCCTAGGGGAGGTGGCAAAGATGTCTCCTGAGGGGGAGTACTTATTCCGGAGGATCACCTCCCACATGGAGTCCCCCATCTGATAAAACTTCCATATCCAGTTTATCAGGAGAGCTTCATTCATCTTGCGGGAGTTGATAAAACCTAGACCCCTGGCTTCTTTCGGACGACAGACTGCCGGCCAGTTGAGCATATGATACTTTCGGTTTGGTCCCGCACCTTCCCAAAAGAATATAGCGCGTCGGGAGTCCAGTTGCTCGTGCACCTCTTTCTGGAGAAGGAAAAGTCCCATGGCATACATGGGTATGTTGTCTAAGCACGCGTTGGAGAGTATCGGACGTCCGCCCGAGGACAGAAATCTTCCCATCCACGGTTCCACACTAGCTGCTAGTTTCTGCACAAGGAATGCCCACTGTTCCTTTGTGAGTTTCGAATCTGAAATTGGTAAGCCCAGGTTTGAGAAGGAAAAATTTCCTAGTTTGCAATTGAGAAGTCTAGCTACCCTAGCTTGCACTTCAGGTGGCTGGTTGAGCACCAACACCTCACTTTTGTGGTAGTTAATTTTGAGGCCGGACATGTTCTCGAAGCACATAAGGAGGAACTTAAGATTGGCAAGTTCAAGTTCATTGAATTGCACCATGATGATGGTATCGTCGGCGTATTGGAGATGCGTGATCCCCCTGGGAAAAGATGGGGCACTACCCCGTGAATGTACCCCGCCGCATTGGCCTTCGACAAGATAGCAGAAAGCCCTTCCGCGACGAAATTAAAATGAAGGGGGGAGAGCGGGTCCCCTTGCCGCACTCCCCTTTTATTCCTAAAAAGGGACCCATTTCCCCATTGATGGAAATGGCAGTTTGGCCCCCGGACACAAACTAAGAAATACGATGAATGTAACATGCGTCAAAACCCTTGATGTGTAGCACCTCTAAGAGGAAATTCAAGTCCACTCTATCATACGCCTTCTCAAAGTCAAGCTTCAGTAGGATGCCCTCCTGCTATTTTTGCTTTTTTAGTTCATGTACGATCTCGTGAAGGGCCAGCACACCCTCGAGAATGAATCTCCCTTTAATAAATGCTTTCTGGTTCTGACTGATAGTCTTATTAGCCACCGGGTCAAGCTTTGAGGCCAAGGCTTTGGAGATGATTTTGAAGATCGCATTGATCAGTGCGATAGGTCGAAATTGGGTGATGCAGTCGGCCCCCGGGGCTTTAGGGATGAGCGAGAGGACTCCAAAGTTTAGCCTAGAGATATCGATACGACCGAGCATGAAATCATTAAGAATATGCAAAACCCCGTGTTTGACCAACTCCCAACATTTCTTGAAAAACGAGGCCGAGAACTCATCCGGGCCGGGGGCCATGTCCGCTTTCATATAATTGACCACTGCCTCTAAATCCTCTTTTCGTGAACGTGCGGCAGAGTTCCTTGTTGTCCACGTCGGAAACAAGTTGGTCCCCTGACCAAGTGTTCTGGGCCAGACAGAAGTGTCGCGGGGAGGTGGACGCCAACAAGTCCCTCTAAAAGTCGTAGATGTGCTCTTGTAGCGCGCGTTTATCTGATATGACCCCGCGGGAGTAGATAGGGAGAAAATGTTGCATTTTCTGCGCTTCCCATTAGCGGCTGCGTGAAAGTAAGCCGTGTTAGCGTCCCCTTCTAACGCCCACTTGACTCTGCCCCTCTTCCTCTAGAACTCCTCTTCCATCCTATAGATGTGAAGGAGTTGATCCTCAAGGTGGAAACGAAAAGCCCATATTCTATCAATCCTATTAAGCGTTGGGCCATGATCTCACAATGTTAGCTTTGAAATATTTAATAAGACCGTAAGTATTAATTAGGCCGATTTAGGTGGTAGACCATGCGCTTCCACCCACTCAAACGGCTCTTATACAAAGGGAGAAACATTCTAAATGGACTAGGGATCCTTCATGAGAAGGTACAGTAACTTTACCTGTAGAAATTTAACTTGAATGTTTGATAGTTAAATTTGACTTTGAAAAATGCAAATTTGGTCTTTTTTCCAGCGAATGAAACAATTTTCTGAATTTAGGTGTGCTTGAATGCATAATTTTTTATTAGGATAGTGTGACCATGAAAAATGAATGACGACATTGTTCATCACTTTCAAATGAAAAAAAGAATTAAGTCAGGACCAACCATTATAACTTATACTATTTGATTGAGCACACACAGGTAGTTGATCAAGCTGAGGAGGTAGTTTCACATCTAGTGGATGGTTGACTATCTACATTTCAATATGCAGATGCCACGATTATTTTTTATGGATAATTGGCTCAAAAAGCTAAAGACCTAAAATTGATATTCTCAAAGTTCGAGAAACTATATGGGACTAAAATTAATTTCTATAAGAGTGTATTGTTTTGTTTCAGGATATCCTAGGACCCATCCGCTCAATATGCCAAACTATTTGGTTGTGAGCATACCAATTCCCAATTAGGTATTTGGGTATTCCGATTCATTATTAGAGATAAACACCGAATTAATGGAAACATGAGGAGGAGCGTCTTGAGAAAAGACTAGATAGTTAGAAAGGGAAGTTACTATTTGTTGGCCGAAGATTGGTTCTCATTAATTCCGTACTAAATACTATGGTATTGTATATGATATCATTCTTTCAGCCACAAAAAGGAGTTCTCTAGATATTTGATTACTTCCGATTGAGCTTTTTTTTGGCAATCCTATAATGAGAAAAGTAAATATCAACTGGTTAGATGGAATGAGGTTTGCCATCCAGAGGATCAGGGGGGATCTCGGTATCTACGTCATACAAATTAATACTTTGGCCCTCCTTAGTAAATGGCTTTTGAGCCTTCTTACCGAGAATGCAGCCCGGCAAATTCTCCTCAAAAGAAAATATTTAGGCTCGAATGCGATGTCCCAGTTTTATGGGAAAAAAATTGGGGATCCACACTTCGAGACTAGTCTAATGGCCACAATGAAGCGTTTCTTTCGTTTTGGATCCTTTACAATAAAGGACGACTTGAAATCAGGTTTGGCAAGATTAGTTTTTTTTAGTATTATCCTTCACAAGAGAGACATAATTGCTACGGTATTGGAGACATATCCACCAAACGTGGTGTTCAGGTGTCATTTAGTCGGACCTAGGATTGTCGCATGTAACGCTCTATTTGCCGGTTGGCAATGATTCAATTGTCGCAAGGGACCAATAATTTTTGCTAGATTCTACATGAGAATGGTAAATTTTCGAAGAAAAAGAATATGTATATAGTAATTGTTCATTCAGACGTGCCATTGGATGGTAATGATTTTTTTCTGGGCGCACGCTAGGCGTAGGCCGACCTACAGCGCCCCGTTTTAGGTCCCCTCGCGAGCCGTCCGATCTTCATCCGATGGCTCAAAACAACACAAATCCAGTTTTACACTTTAGCCCCACTACTTTTCGCATATAGAACCCGCAATCCACAACAGCCCACTTAAAACGAAAAGGTATATTGTGTTGCCCCCGGTCATCTCGATATTTACAGCAAATCTGCCATTGCAACAATTTCACTTGCGTCGCAACAAAAAATATCGCTCCGTGTACAAAAAAAAAAGTATTGCAACAAAAAATTTCAAAACTTTTTCGGAAAATAAGTAATGTTACAAATAATAGTTAAACAATATGTTATTGCGTCGCAACAAAAAAGTTACAACAATGCAACAAAAATCACAACCTATTGCAACAAAAAATTATTTGCACCAAATAGAAAAGTTGGTAAGCAACAAAATAATTTGTCACTGTTTCGGTTGCAACACAAATCATCACCTATTTTAACAAAAAGTTAAATCAATAGCAACAAAAAAATTACATATTTACAACATGTGAATGAGGTGGTTTTCCGCTCATTAAACCACGCTGCCGGGGCGATCCAGTTACCCGGAGAAGTTCTCTTTGTCTTCGAGCTTTTATTCCTCAATCCACTTATTCGTTCCCTTCTTTCATATACCTCCCCACCAATAGATAGAGACAAATGGGAATAACCGAACCACGTCTACAAAATGCGCATAAACATATCATTCCAAAAATGAAATATAAATACACATGTATTTGTCTAGAAAAAACATTGCAACATTTTGTTTGTGCATTCTTAACAAATTTTGGGCAAAACTGTTACAAAATTTTAGTACGTACGCAACATTGTCCGAACATGGTAAAAACACTTAGTGCATGTGTCTACTCCTAGTTACTACGGTGGGCTATCTACGCACGCAAATGGGCTACACAAATGAAATTGAAGCTAAATAGGCCAACTACGTACGCGCAGAAGGCCCAGAAGCTGGCTACGCTGCGCAAGGAGCGAAAGCGACCTACAGCAGGGCGCTGTAGGTCGGCCTAAACAAAGCGTTTTCCTTTTTTTTTGGAAAATGAAGATGCCGCTCAAAATAAAGAATTCGGCGTGATATCTTCACAAAGTTGTAATCCTTACGGAGAACAATCTGGCGAAGCAAAATTGGCATGAGAGCTTATGGTGCCATTTACGTCACTGGGATAAGACAACTAAAGACCTATTCTTCCGAAGTAGGTTTGTCCGTCCATATGGTTAGTCATCCAAACTGTTTCTAACTTGTAAACCCACTATGTAGTGTCGCAAACTTATTTGGAAATTGTTTCGTGTAATATATAGCAAGTTCAAAATTCTCATTAGGTTTGGATCATTTACCGTTATTTGGTCGCTTTGGCCATATAAAAATTGTTGGAATTTAGGCCCAGATTTGACCAGCCCATTTAATATTCCAAAATTCCTAATAAATCCTAGAGGCCCACTTGGCCCATTCATGCAAGGCAAGGGGTGGGACAAAACTTTAGTCCCACATTGCTAGTTGAAGGAGAGTTGGAGCAGCTTATAAGGGGAGGTTTTCACACTCCGTGTAAAAGAGAAAAGAATATGAGGGAATAGGAGCTGGACACACGCGCGCTCCTCCTCCGACGCCGCTCGCCGCGCCGCGGGTTGCGGGAATGTCTCGAGCCGATAGCCTCTCTCTCTTTATTTTGCCACACGCATGAATTAGAATAATGAACAGGCGCAAGAATCTGAAACGTTTTGCCCAGTGGGTTTTTATTACGGAGGCTGCTCAGCTTCGGCTGGTGCCTGTTTGCCTTCCCGACTCTCATCTTCTCGCGTGGCCTGTTCGGCTCCTGCTCTGTGCCTATAAAACCAGAGGTCGCTCCTCTTCAAAGACACGCACAACAGATACACTGCCTTCTCGTTTCCAGAGCCTTGCGCCACCGCTCAAGTCTTCCCCATCCTGGCCTGCGGCGTGCACCGCCGGTCGGGACAGTAGGCCTCCGAAACTGCGCTACTTCGAGTCATGTACGGGAGAAGGGCGATAAGGTTTTTGGGGAGCGCTCTGCGCGACTACTGGCTTCTTCATCACGGACGACAACGACATCTTTCCGAACGACAACTTCTTCCCGGAAGTCGACGATCTCTTCGACGATATGGGCGACAACGTCAACAACGGCCCCGCTGTTGCACCAGTTCTTGTCCAGTATGTGCTCATGTCTTCTCTGTTCATTCTCATGTTTCAGATCCTACTAGAGTTCCTAGTTCTAGCAATTGGAGTAGATTTGATTTCCCCAAATTCTAGACTATGCATGCCTTTTGCCTACTCTCTGGAAATTCAGATGATTAAACTATGCATGCCTTTTGTCTACTCTCTGAAAATTCAAATGACTAGTTTGACTATTGTAATTGCAGTTTTGCTTTACCTACTATTTTTATTAATTAAATTAAGTGGTAAATTGCTCAAATTTCCAACAAAAATATCTAATTATTAATGGTGAGGCTTCTTCCTTTGCAGTTGATCGACATGTGTAACTTTTTCCTCCATTGGTGGTCGTCTCTATATAGTATAGGGAACAAATATATTTTACGTAGATCTGTACATGTTTGAAGTGCAAGGCAAGGGGTATTTTCATCACACATTAATGGCAACGCGGTCTACGGATCGTCCCTCCATCGTAATACTACCTCCGTTCCTATGAATAAGGCGCACACGTATTTTAAGACAAACTTTGACCGAAAGATTTGAGTAATAATATCTTGACTATATAGTGCAAATTTGACATTGTTAGATTCGTATTGAAAAACACTTTCTAATGATATTGATTTTATACCAAATACTATTATATGTATGTATTGATTCTTGGTCAAAGACGAATCTCGAAAAGCGTGCGCGCCTTATTCATTGGAATGGAGGGAGTAGGTGTTGTTACGAGTTTTCCACATACTTGTATTGTGTCGTTTTTTTTATTATTGTTAGGCTGTGTGGGTTCTAACAATGCAGAGGCTTGGTGTGAACTCTTTTAATTTGTATCGGCGAATAAAATATATTTATTAAAGATTTTTTGTGAAATTATTAAGGATTTACATTACACGCAAAAAAATATTTCATTTGTATTGAGCTGCATTGTGGCACTTCTAGTATGGAGTCCTACATCGCTTCCCACCGCTACAATAATGCGGCTACTAGCATGACGTCCTCCCGACTTGCTCCACTCACAATTGTAGAGAACTCCATAGATGATACCGGCCCAAATGCTGCCTCCTCCCTTCCGCGACCACTATGCATGCAAACCTGCCATTGAGTCGAAACAAATCTTAAACTGATGACTACCCGTCCTG
Source organism: Alopecurus myosuroides (assembly GCA_028641055.1). Lineage (NCBI taxonomy): Eukaryota > Viridiplantae > Streptophyta > Magnoliopsida > Poales > Poaceae > Alopecurus > Alopecurus myosuroides. The sequence continues at coordinate 269,870,714 of CM054057.1, read as the reverse complement.
AGAAGTATGATAGCAGCGGTCAACTTTTTATTTTTGGAATTGCTAATTTTCAATCTTTCCACAAATAATTCTCAGTCGGGCTGAGAAGTCCGACTCGATGGGTCCCTACGGAAATCAGATTTTTTGGTCGAGTGCCCAGGGCACTCGGCGTCGGTCGCTCGACAAATGCCCCAAAATCACTCCGCATACCTATATGCCTAGTGTGACACCCAAAAATTAGTCTTCGTTGCAAGATTTACCGGCATCAAGCTATTTGCGGAGTGTGTCGCACGTGGTTCTCGGCGAAGTGTTATTTTTTTTTTTTTGGGAAACTCACTGAACGACGCATACAAAAAAAAGAAGCCAGTTCTTTGACGTCTTCGTCACGTTTGTTGTGTGCGCAAAAAAAAAAAAAAACGTGACCCTAGCCATCGTCATGTTTGTTGTGTGCGTACACTCGACAAACTAGAACCCAGCCTTCGGCAAATAATGACCAAACGTGACCCTAGGCAGCCACGGGGCAGGGATATGCTAGTGTTGCACTTGGTACATATATAGGAGCTATGCCAAGTGCAAGTCTCGTCATATCTCTGCCATGCTAAGTGCTGCCCTTAGCCGTGTTTTTTTTTTTCTATTTTTGGGTTCTTCCTTCTTGTAGTCTGTAAAGATGTCTTTACTTAGGAGCACGTGCTTCTAGACGCATATCTAAACGAGCAAAATTATTCGCTATAGACAGTAATTACACTATTTATCAACGTAACAATTATTTATTTAAGACCGAGGGAGTAAATAGGAAATGCTTCTTATTTTCTGGAGAGAAAAAAAAGGTGTTCAGTCATTTTTGTAGATAGAAATTGGTTAGGGTTCACGATGAACAACAAGGAAAACCCAAACTATTTGCGGATTATTGAGCCGCTACCGATGTGCAAGGGTAAAAAAAGGAAAGGTTTAAGTCTGCTGTATTGCGGTAGCTACAAATATAAAGGGCCATGAACACCCTCGCGTAGACACGAAACAAAGGACGTGAAGCATAGAGGATGGAGTCGATATATAGTTGAAGAATACGGGACAATACATACATCAAAGTCCAGTGAATAAAAAGGTACTCCCTCCGATACTAAAAAAATGTCGTGAGCTGTACCTATAAGTTGTATGTGATTAGTTTATTTGTGACGATATTTTTTAAGATCATTGTGTACACTTAGTACATAGTACAACATGCTCCAAATAGCCATCGGACTACAGGATTAAGAGGGATCGGGATTATGCACACTAGTAGTTAGTTTAAGGATTTGCCTAGTTCTTGGCCTATTACATGTACGAGAGTGGATAGTCGTTCTCCTAGTTAAAGAAGGACAACCGCAAGTCGAAGTCCGAGTCTGGATGATTCTGTGCATGGGCGGCAGACTGGGAGATCGAGGACCAGGGATGGTGGCTGTAAAATGGCAATCCAACTACGGTGGGTGCTTTTTCGGACGACACGGACCAGTGGCTGGAGTTGGATTGCCGATCCCTAAGAAGTAAAGAGATGTCATTTACATAACAAAAGAATTCCAAGTGGATAGTTCTACGGCAGATTAACTAGAATATAACATTTTCTTATTATGAAACTGTAGTAATGAATATTTCACACAGCACAAAAAAGTAATGAATATTTTACCACAAAGTGTATCTGACGGAGTTTTGGGTACCAAGTATTCTTCAAACGCAAAATTACCCGTGCCGGTTAGCACAGCTGGCCACGACATCGCGAACGTAACTACCAAGCGCAACTCTCTATTCAAAAGAGCAACATCTCAGGGACGGGTATTTATTTTTATCTAAAATGGCTTTTTTTAGGAAACTAATACCGAATCTGGCCTCTGCTGAAAACTATTTTCGGATCTGCCCCCTTGGGTCGGCGCCAATCCCGATGGAGCCGAACTCGTGCAGGTCGGCGTCATAGCTTCTTGTCGCCGAACATCTCAAATGGGCCGAAATAAATCCTACGTGTCATTGGTCGGCGCCGGTCTCATTGGCGCCGAAGCAGGTTTTCTAAATTAATGCTCCGTTTATTTAGTCCACGTCTAGTCTCCTCCTAAAAATGTTCTTAGCCTCTTAATCTCCCCACTTTTCATCGTGTTAGTTATGGGTTAGTCAACCCTCGGTTTAATTTGGAGCATGCATGCATGCGTAGCCGATTGGATCTTTCCTCCTTAATAGCCGTATCAAATTAAGGCTGGTCACTATGGGGATTAACTAAGAGTGGTAACATGATGATGTTACTAGTCTAAGTTACTATCTCCACAGTAGGAATATATTTATGGTGTCATGCATGACTACATTTATTACAGTTACTGACACGTTTTTTCCTTGGTATGTGTGATGTTACTAGCTATCAGGGTCCGATCGAAAACAGATCCTCCGAACACTCCAACGTCGTCCATCTGGTGTTCCATCGAGCGGCTTGATTTCTTTTTTGTTTTTTTTTCGTTATCAGCTTCCCCATAACGCTCTCCCGCAAACGGCGCCACTGATCCCCTCTCATCCCTGCCGCTCTTCTCCCTGCTGAAAGTAAAGTATGGGCACCTAGAGGGGGGAGGGTGAATAGGTGCTACGACCAATTTTAATTTTTCTTAAGGTTTAGGCTTGACAAGAAGGTAAATTCTCTAGATAGTGCAACTAGTGGTGAATTTACCTATATGGGCAAGCAATTAATGCAACTAGGACAACACTTAATATAACTAGTACAACAATAAATGCTACAAGTACGAGTAAGTAAGGAGAGGGGAACGAGGTAACCGATGGAAGCACACGGAGACACGATGTATTCCCGAGTTCCTCCTTGTTAAGGGAGTACGTCTCGTTGGAGGGGTGTGAGCTCGCCACGAAGGCCTACTCAACGCCACAAAGGTCTCACCCTATTCTCCGATGAACTCCGCCACAAAGGCCTAGTTCACCTTCCACTATTGAACCCCTTTGAGGCGGGGATCGAGTCCTTTACAAACAAGCTTGGGGCACACACCCACAACCAAATTGGGGCCTCCCAACTCTTCACGAATCACCAAGAGTAACAAGGAGCTTAGGTTCTCCACAAGAGGAAACCCTTAGCAAAGATCCCTCAAGCTAATGAGGGGGAAATGGAAAACCGGTTGGTGAAGATGTAGATCCGGGGCTTCTCCTTCAATCCTCAAAGTTTCAACGAGTTTGGGTGGAGGAGGAGGGAGATCTAGCTAGTGGGTGAGCTCCATTAATGGTGTCTTCAATGCAGAAGAGAGCTAACCCTTGGGGAGAGAAGGTAGGCCCTATTTATAGCCTCCACCAAATCTAGCCGTTTTTCTGCCAGAATGCGACCAGCCCGGAATGGTCCGGAATATTCCGGACCCCGGAATAATCCGGAGCAATCCGGATGGCAACAGAGACTTTTGTCCTTATGGCCGGAATGGCTCCGGAATCATTCCGGATGCAACCCTAACATTTTCCCGTTGTGACCGGAATTACCCCGGAATCACCCGGAAATTTTCGGATTGCACCCGAACAATTTCCCATAGTGGCCGAATTATTCCGGACGCATTCCGGCACCCGGATTGGTCCGGAATATTCCGGACTACCCTTTGAATCTCTGTTTCAGGCCATAAAAAATCCATTGATCTTTGATTTCTTCACCATTTCTTCGAACCCGTATATGTGCTGATTTAAAACCAAATCCTTTGACAAAGTAGCACATACGGTTAGTAACTTCTTTATGTTGTTAAAAAACACACAAAACATCAAGATATCGAAAATGCACTTTCACCTGCCGCCTCGCTACTGCCCGAAACCACCGCTCATCACCGCATCTCCCTCGACCGTGCCTCGCTCGTAGGTCTCTGCTGATCCATCCCCGACGGTCTCCCTTGTTTCCACCGTCGCTCCTATCTATGCTCCCGGATCTCCACCCAGATGCAACACCATCGTGGACATAGTCGGCTTCCGCGCCCCTCACGAGCTGGTAGTAAGCATTAAGCACACCCACGAGCTATGAGGAGAGGTTCACGTTCCAGGTCGCATCTTGGCCAGAGTTCACGTTCTAGGTCGCATTTTTGGCAGACCAATCTCCAGCTACAGCAACAGTGCAGACGGTAATTGAAGCACACCCGACATTTATCTAATTTTTGCCCAATTTCGTAGTGCAAATATGTTTAATGGAAGCAATTGATTCCCTGTTTTGAAGTATGGTTTTTTCCACTGGCATATTAGATTTATTATTATTTATTCGTGATGATATCTTGAGTTTTCCTATCACGGAATGTGTATAAGCTGGCAAAATACCGAATAGGTTTGAAATTGATCTGCAGATCAAACAGGAAGATACACGCACATGCTGGGGGCAACTACATAGCCAATTTTCATGCTTCAAAATTAAATGCTTCCAACACATATGAGTTAGATTGAGATATCACTAATTATGTGCTTCAAAATATATATGCTTCCATAATTTCAATACAGATTGGTTATACCGAGATATCACTGATTCCTTGTTTAGAAATATCCTGGATGTCCTATATCTAGTTTTTTTGTTTCCATAAATATGAAGCTGATTTATGTTGAGATATCATCATTCTCTTGTTTTGAAATATCCATCCTTCTTGTGTATACTATATGTGTTTCTTCGCTCTAGATAGTTTGCCACGCGTAACCATTTGTCTTCCTATTTGTTTTTTTGTTAGTGTTGTCATGTTAAATATCGTTGTAGTTTAAATCTTGATCTCTTGCTTCCTACATTTTTCATATATGTTCCTCATGATTCCAGTCAACACTTTTCACATAACCATCTTGCAAATGTTACCTTTTCTAAGAGAACCATTTTTAAGTATTGCCACTGTAATTGTAATGCAATGCTTCCATAATGTATATCTATTTGGTTTCATACATGTCACCACCTTCTTGACTATACTTTTCAATCGGCACACTCAAATTGGTTGCATACCACATAAGTATGTACCCACATTTTGTCAGTAAGCATTATTATTTCCATTTTGAAATTTATATGCTTCTACATCGCACTAATTATGTTGAGATAGAATAAAATTGATGCTTCAAAAATCATGCTTGTGTTTCATACTTTTTTGTTGCATAAATAGAACCATGCTTCTACCGTTATTGATTTATTTTAATAGAAAATAACATTGTATGATTTCCAAAAAACCATGCTTCACACATTCCTTATAAATGTTGCTTGTGTTTTAAGTCAAGGTTGAGGTTATAGAAGCAAATGATGTTCGTTTGAAGCATCACAACTTGGAAGGGCAACTTTTTCATGACCATGAAATAGTGTGGTGTGATGCTCTTACGTCCTCAGCGCCAACATAATGTGTGCGCCTTGGGGAGCTGCACCAAAGGCAATTGCTTGACGGTTGAGTTGTTACATGACGTACAAAATTCCATTGGAAGCAATTACCAATTAGTTTGAAGCTAGTAATTTAAATTGATTTTTTACAGAAGTAAATTTTTTCATTGAAGCATATATAGTTTGCCAATGGAAGCAACTGAGCACATTTAAGTTTTTTTTAGGGAAACACACCCGTAATGTGTTTGAAGCATGTGTACCAGTGTGTAATGGATATGTTATGAAAGGAATGTATTATTTTGGTTGATGGAAACAATAATTTGGTGTTTTGAAGCAAGAGCTTTTGTTACATAAGAAAAAAAATCTATAAATCGAACAAAGTTTAATTCACCGTGGAAGCATATTTGTTTGTATATACAGAAGAAGTTTAAACACCAGGGTAGCAAATTCAAGGTTTAAAAAAATAAATCAATAGGTGTCGAAGCAAATCCATTCGCATTAGTAACACACTGAATCTGTGGTGGAAACAAAGTTTTAATTTGCCGTGGAAGTGAAAACTTTTTTGCAAGCAAATTGAAATTGAAATAACATGGAAGAGGACTCAATTTGGAAGCTAATTCAAATAATTCTAGAAGCAAGATTTTGATAGAGTTATGGAAACAAATTGGGCACCAAAATTGGTAGCCAATCTCACGTTCGATTAGGAGTTAGAGATATGGGATGTATGGAAGTATTTATGGAAACGAATCATAATTAGCGAAACCAATCTGGCTACACGGCACATGCCTGGACGCCCGTGATTAATTGAATCCTATGGCCAACTAGTAGTCCGATGGGAAGCATGGATCGGCGTCCGATTCCTAGCGCTGCCCTAGTAACATAGCTAGTTACCACAAGCACTTCTCTCTTCATTAAATATGTGCCACATAAGCAAATTGTTTTGAAATGTGTGATGTTACTACCTTAGTTACTCCCATTGTAGCCAGCCTAAGTCAAACCAAGCTACATGCTGTTCACGAGCGTCCAGGTCTATGGCTGCATATGTGTGCAATGAGAGAGCAATGACTGTGCAAAAAATAAAGGTCTATGTACGTCTTCCAAGAAAAAAATTATTTACCGGTTAGATATTTAGTTTGACCACAAATAGACATATAGTCAATGTTTTTCAAGTTATCACTTTATAGCGTCCTCAATTTTCTTTTAAAAACGTAGAAATCCTTGAGAATGAGGTTAACCTTTTTTTTTTTGAAAGGAAGGCAGCAGGGGAGGCCCCCACGGCGGGTTTTTATTTTTGAAATAATAGGAACCCAAGTCTACATCCGTGAGGACTTGAACCTGGGTGGTTGGGTTGTACATCCACTTCCCTAACCAAGTGAGCTAGGCTCGCTTCCCTATGAGGTTAACCTTTTAAACCCTAACTATACTCTTTGCGATCCTTGAGAATGAGGTTAACCTTTTAATCCTTAACCGGATAGTGGACGTTGAGAGTAAGGGTACGTGCCATGCAGTCTCTTAGATATATCCTAGGGGTTATAATCCTAGGCGTTATGTTAGTTTTAGTTTCCCGTTTAATCGAGAGATTTTGCTTCACGTCGCTGCTAGAAGAGTCGTCGGGCGCTCTGCATTTTTCGCCATCCAAATTCTTTTCTTTGTGTGGACCGGCATTCTATCAAGCGCGAAAAAGAAATCATGTTTAGTGCCCACCGCATCTTCCGTTGGAACAACTAACTCTAACTAGACCCTAGGATAATATTCCTATTTTCTATATTCTGTTTTTACAATCACTTATGTAAGCACTTTCAAATGTACATGCCTTAAAACTACTAGAATAGGGGTGTTAATTAACCATGGGATTTTTTTTCAAATCATCTGTGTTCTTAGTACGGGCGGATTTTTCGAGCATGGGTAAGTATTAATTCGCTCAAAAATTAGTTAACCACGTATTCATAGCTAGTAGCTGTGTACATGGTCTTTCAAAATTAGATTTTTACTCATGATAATTATACATGCATACATGTGGGTCGAAGCTAGCTATATGCATACGCATGCATGTGTGCATGTACATGTAGACTCGAATTCACTAGCATGTGGTTCACCTCCTTCCGGTTTAGTCTGGTCACAATAGGGAGCAACTTAGCCGTAACATCACAGACTCCAATACAACTTTGCTTATGTGACACATATTTAATGAAGAGAGATGTGCTTGTGATAACTAGCTAAGTTACCGGAACATCACACTCCAAGAAATAATAAGCTTATAGCCTAATAAATATATTGTTGTATGACACTACATACATGTTACTCCCCATTGTGGAGGTAGGAACATAGTCTAGAAAAGTGTGTAGGTTACTAGCGTATGTTAATCCCCATTGTGACCAGCCTTATTGATCAGACCCGATGAACAACGCATGCAGTGGCCTAATTAAATGGAGCCTTGACCAAATCTATAACTAACAACATGCAGATTAGGGAGATGAAGTGGTTGGGAGCAATTTTAGGAGGAGAAGGGGCAACAGGCGGATTAAATCAATAAAATTAGTTCGGCGCCAATAAGAATGGCGCTGACCCTATGCCACGTAGGATTTCTCTCGGGCCCATCTGAGATGCTCGGCGATCGGAAGCCATGGCGCCGACCTGCACGACTTCGGTCCATCGAGATTGGCGCCGACCCGAGGGGTCAGATCTGAAAATAGTTTCCAAAGGAGGCTAGCTTCGACATTAGTTTCCCAAAAAGGCCATGTTGGACAAAAAATACCACGGACGGCCACCTAAGGACAAACATGGCAAAGCCTTTTGTCCTTTCGGTGTGAGGACAAAGGAAACAGGTGGAATGGAAATTGTGTGAACAAGTAAAAAAGAATGGCAAATGGGATGTTTTGTTGCGGTAGTGGTCTTTTCCATGGTCGACATACAACTGGGAGCGAATTAAAGGGGATAATTCTCCCATATTAGATGTTCTTACACCGATTCAAACTAACCGGTCACCTCCATTCCCACGTTAGCAGCGTCGTCCATCACATGCATCCTCCCATCATTTTAGCATTCAAAATTCCAAACACCTCACCATGCATGGAAACAAAATACAATATATTGTTACGGGGATTGAATATTCGTGGAGATATCATTTTCTTGAACCGATTTGAATAGCCATAGGCAAATAGTCGTTTTCCCTCATCGTTTTTCTCCTCGTTCTCTCATTTCTTTTTCGTTTCTAGGTTATAAGCCAATGGTGGAGAGTTATGGGTCCACATTGTAGGAAGTGTATGTGGATAAACGAAATCTACGTCATTGGATATAAATCCAAATATAAAAACCTTGTGTACAATTTCCACACCATTCTTCCATGGAAATTGGAGCTTTGGTGTCGAACTACTGGAAATCAAAGAAAAACCTAGTGAAACGATCAGAAAATTCTTGGCGGCATCCCCCAGAAGGTACAATGCGATTAACGTCGATGCTACATATAGTGAGGAGTCAGGAAGTGGAAGCCGTGGTATAATCATAAGAAATGCCCAAGATAAATTCGTTGCAGTAGCATGTAAGGAGTTGTCTTTTGTGGCACACCCAATGATGGACGAAGCTTGTGCTGTTTGCGAGGGGTTGTGTCTCGCGCACAATATCGGATGCAATAAGATTATCATCCAATCGGATAATTCTCGGGTAATTTAAACAATGCACGATGGAGGGTTTTCGGCCTCATCAGCGGCAACTATTTTCTGTGACTATTCCATGTCGGCTTTGATTTTTACAGAAGTGGAGTATATGCACCGCTTTAGGGAAGCAAATTCGGTTGCACGTGACATTGGTAGGAATTGTTTCTTGAATAATTATTATTGTACCTTAGGACGATGATCCCCCAAGATTTATTTTACCCCATTACATAAACGATGGAAGTGTGTTTATAAATCAATAAAGCTAGCCATATGGCATTTTCAAAACAAACAAAAAAAGATGGAGCTTCGGGAATGGGAGCTGCATAATTTTTAAGAAAAGGTCAAAGTCTAACCTTAAATTAATAACGCCAAAGAGAGATATTGTAGCTCTTCGTCGTTGTGTGGAGGATAGAGTTCAATGGCTGTCGTGGTGGTGTCACGGCAGATGCCATGGGATGGCTAAAGATGTGGGGACGAAGGACGCTGGAGGTGCTCGGGGAGGGATCACGTGACGAGTAGCCGCGTGAGGTACGAAGTAAACACTGCAGACAACACGATCTACCCAGGTTCAGGGCCCTCGTGAGGAGGTAAAACCCCTACTCCTGCCTTTCTCTATGTATTCTGATGTCTCACCGAGTAGCCACAGTACAATGTTCTTGCTACCGAGTAGCCACTCTCCTCTCTACGTGATGAACTAGGTCAAGAATTAGGTCACAATGTGTTCCAGCATGCGATCCCTCACGCAGGAGGCGGCAGGGCACCTTATATACATGGTGCCCAGCCGGATACGTCCAAACATGGACAAGTGTCGACATAGTGTGCACATCGTCCTTCTTCCGAGTTCCCGCTGACAGCTTTGGTTCCTAACCTTGGCTGCATCCGGAAAGTCGTTCGGCAAAACCAAGGGGACAGACTGGTATCACTGTGCCAAACACAGACTGGGGCCCCCTTATCCTGCGACCGCCTGCTTCCATGCTGTCACTGTCAGGCAGGCCGGTCCCAGATGAACAGTAGTTCGAATAGTGCCAAGTACGGACCCGGGATACGCGGGATCCTGTGTCAGAACGGCTCCTTTGACTTTCTGGCCCGAGTAGGTTCCCGCCAGTTTTACTCGGGCCAACTCTTCTACTCGAATGGACAGAACTTGATTGATTCTTTCTTCTGGTCATCTTGAGGTGAGACCGAGTAGCAGTCGACCGGGTAGCGAGTACCGGGTAGGCGGCTACTCGACCAAACCTCTCTTCTGATAGTTGCTTTTACCACTTGTCTTTACCCTACTCGGGGGTAACCCCCCGACAGCAGTCCCCGAAGCTGGTAGAGTCTTGCGAACTCGTTCACTAGGCTCTGCCAGCTTAAAACCAATCCTTGCAACATAGCCCTTGAACCTCAAGATGCCGAGTAAGAACCTCCGAGTAGTACTCTAGAAAGTACCTTGGGTCTCCTCTTTTCCGAATAGGGCTAGTCTCCCTCTCTGCGTCCGAGTAAAAAGACTTAGAGAATTTCTCAGGCAAGGTCTCTGCAGTGCAGAGCACAATCCAGCCTTCCGTGCCGCAACTGGACACGTGTCGTGCATCAGCGACCCCGACGTCTCGTTGCCCAGGACACGACGTGCCACGCGCCCAGTTTTCACGGAGCGGGCCCACCAGCTCGTCATGTCCCATCAAGCGCAGTAATAGACCACGATCTGGTCGTGGGATCTGCTGTGGCCGTTACGCGCGCGTTCCGCGCTTGCGTGCGTTTCTATCCGGCCACAGGCCCCACCACACGAGTGTTATGGCCACGATCGATCCCACTACCCCGATGGTAACGGTAATCTGAGGCGAGGGTATAAATACCCCCATCGGTAACTTCCCCTTCTCCCACCTCTGTACTTTCCTCTTTCGCTCCTCTGTTTCCTCTCCGCCGCTGAGCTCTCCGCCGCCGCGCAACTCTTTGCGCCGCCGCGGACTCGTTTTCTCCACCAGATCATTCCCAATCTTCCACCACCTTCTCGCTCGCCGCCATGGCTGCTCGCGCCGGCTGGGCTGGTTCTGATGTTACTGTCGACGACTGCTCCTGGCTCGTGAACACCCGGAGGGTTCCTCCTGGTGTTCAGTGCCGGCCGTCCGACGGCGAACTCGTTCCGGCCCCGCGGGAGGGCGAGCATGTCGTCTTCCTCGCGCACTTCGCGCGAGGATTCGGCCTGCCGGCGTCTGATTTTCTCCGCTCCTTCCTGGATCACTTCGGTGTCCAGATGCATCACCTCCCTCCGAATGCGGTCGTCTTCCTCGCCTATCATACCGTGGTGTGCGAGGCCTTTCTCGGCGTCCACCCCACGGTACAGACATGGCTGAAGTACTTCCATCTTCGTCAGCAGAGCAAGGGGAAGAAGGATGGCGCGGCCACTGGCAGTCGGGTAACCGACACCGGCAGCGCCATGATGCTGCAGCGGACGGGAACCAACCACCCTCGCATCAAGGGGTTGGATTCCGTCCGTATGTGGCAGAAATCTTTCCTTTACGTGAAGAACATCCCCACCACGAAGGGGGGACCGGTGACGGACCGCATCAACCTGCCCGCCTGGAGCAATCGAGCTCCGTCTGGGCAGAACTGGAAGACGAGGCCCTCCAACGACCGTAACACCGTGCAGATGGAGGAGCGGCTCGCTGCGCTAATCGGAGAGGGCCTCAGGAGCGATGACCCCGTCGCCTGCTGGATCAAGAACCGAGTGCTGCCTCTGCAGCAGCGCTCCCATCCCATGTGCTACCTGGGAGGCCCCCGCGATTGCACTCGAACGACCACGTTCGAGATCAGCAACGCGGACGTCGCCGAGCACGCGAGGTTCATCTTGACCACGGGCCTCCGCGACGATTGGGAGTATGGGTTTACCCTCTTCAGCCGCACGAAGCCGATTCCACGGGTATGTTCCCCTTTCTCTGCTTCCAGTTTATGCAATCCGAGTAGACATTCTCCTCTTCCTACTGCGATTAGCAATTGCATTCCGCACCGAGTAGAGCACTTATCAGAACTGTTTAGGCTTAGTATGCTTGATGTTTGCACGCCTTGTCGGGTAGCATACTTAGAAGAAATTCTTAGGCTTAATATGCTTGATCCTTGCACGCCTTTCCGAGCAGGACTCTTAGCAAATTTCCCTAGGCTCAGTGTGCTTGGTGTTTGCACGCCTATCCGAGTAGAATGCTTTCTCGTTACTCGGCTAATTTGCAATGTTTCTCCGTCTTTCAGGTCCTTGACCGCCAGCTAGCTGAAAGCTGTGAGCGCTTCGAGGGCAATTGGTCAGATGACCGAGAAGAAGATGACCAGGCCTCCCTCGAGACCGCGGATCAGATCAATCTTCCTCATTCCCCTTCGACAGAGAAGCAGCCTGCCGAAACGTCTCTCCGCGATTGGTCTGATGACGAGTTAGAGGGTAACTGAATTCATTCTTTTTGTCTGCGAGAAACACTAGCCCTTTGCCTGCTGTTTCTGAAGTGTTTTTCTTTCTGTCGATTTCGCAGATGCTGCAGATGCTGAGGATGATGACGAGGACGAGGACGAGAGAGCCCTTGAGGCCAATCCTCTATCCGTCGCCGCTCCTGTTACCCGCAAGCGGACAGGCAGTGGCGCCTTAGAGCCCCCCGCCAAGAAGAAGAAACCATCCGAGAAGACGACCAAAAAGGTCGTGAAGAGAACAAGACGAACGATTCCCTCCACCAAAGCGTAACTTCTCGGTTGCATGTTTCAGTTTACTTTGTTCTTCTCGGTTGACTCCCAATCCTTTAGCTTCACTGTTTTCTCTTGATTTTCCTCTGCCTTCCTCTAATTTCTGATTTTACCTTTCTCATCAGCGCTCCCTTAGATGCGAATGCTGCTTTCGCGCCTGACCAGGCCAAGAAGCAAGCTGCCATCGACGTCGACAAGTTAATCAACCTCGACGATGATGAGAATACCACCGCCAACGCACAACCACAAGGTACTGATGCCCAAGGCACCGACCCAGAGCAACAATCCCGCGCCGAGCAGGAGGCGCAGGACACTGCTCATCAAGAGAAGCCACCGTCTCCTCCGGCCAACACCGCCGAGGAGAACCAAGATCAAGAGATGCATGATGACGCCGCCCTCGAGCGGCCAGGAGCAGAACAGGAGCAGCCAGCCACAGGGGGTGCTGAGCAAGAAGATCCTGCGTCCCAGGCGCGGGTGGAAGCAATGGATATCTCCCAGCCTGATCCTGCTGCTGAACAGCGGGTAGAGGACGCGACTGGGCGTTACCCTCTGAGCGACGTGCAACCAGACGCCGCGCAGAGTAGCGCCCGGCCAGATGGCGCATCAGACAGCGCGCCCCTGGCGCCACCAACTGACCAAGGTGGCGCTCAGCCAGACTCCTCCCTGGTGCCGCAACCCAAAGCTGCAACCGGCCCTTCAGCCAAGCCGGTTACTAGGAAGAGTGCCCAAGATGCTTCCGAGAAGGAGGCAGCCGAGAAGGAGAGAGCCGAGAAGGAGAAGGCTGAGAAGAAGGAGACCGAGAAGAAGAAAGCCGAGAAGCCAATCTCCGAGAAGCCAACTGCTCAGAAGGAGAAAGCAAAGAAGAGAGCTGCCGACAAGCCGCCGCCGACATCAGCTGGCCAGTCCAGGCAGCTGGTTATCCGCAATCCCAATGCGGTTCCTGCCGCCGCTACTATAGCTGATCAGCCCTGCTACCATGATTACATGGTGAAGGTTAGCCAACAGCACCAGGTCGGCTTCTCCCCCACAGACCAGACTCTTGCTCTTCAGAAAGGGAGGAAAGCCGTGGCAGTGGACTCCAGGCCCCCGGCCCCAAATCAAGACAAGTCTGTCTCCATTGCTTCTCGGGGAGCTCAAGACCAGGCGATAACGTCCCAGAGCCTCGAGCAAGTGCTCGACCTGATCGGCTTCATCGACGCCAAGTGGGACAGCAAAGTTCTCGGCAACCCCAACTGGAACGGCATCGATCTGGGCGACATCGACCATATGCGTCAGGATTGGAACAAGGTGGACTTGGGTTGCAAACCCATGACCGTCTCGACCACCTCTGCTACGCTTGCTGCCAAGATGTTTGTCCACCGCAAGAACGCCGAGGACCTCGAGCAATCCTTCGCAGTAAGTTCTTAATCATCCTTTCCGAGTTGCATTTTTTCTTCTTTTCTACTCGTGTTCCTTTTCCTTAGCCATCACCCAGTCCCCGAGATTCTGGCCGAGTAGGCGGACACTCTCCCGAGTAGCCGCCTTCTCGGGTTGAATCTCCATTACTTTGCCTGATTCTTGTTTCTTTTGCTTCTCAGAATAGTGTACTGAAACGGACCAACCTACACCGTCAACTTCTCTGGAACCATGCCATTGCCAAGAGACGCATTGCTGCCTTGGAGAAAGAGAAAGTGAGCGCCGACGAAGCCGACAAGGAAGTAATGAACAGCACCATGAGGCTGTCTGAGGTGGAAGGTACGCTTCTAGCTACGCGGTTCTTGCGTTTTTTGTTTACGCCCGCTTCTGCTTTTTTGCGTTAATCATTTCTACTCCGCAGGGAAACTGAAAGCCCTGGTTGACGAGCACTCGAACTGCCGTGCCTGTGTTGAGAATGGCGAGGCCACCATCAAGAAGCTTGAGGGTAAACCACTGTCTACTCGGTTCGCCCTTGTGTCTGTTTCTTTTGCTTTTCCACTGATCGTGCTTTGCTCTTTTCAGAAGATCATAAGAAGTTTGTTGTAGAACATCAGGATTGCCTCAAACCGGGTGAGGTGCAGGTGCAACTGGCAAGCCAATCTGCTGCTCTGCAGAGTGAGCATGCTACCGAGATGGAGAATCTGCAACTCCAGCTGCAGAAGGCACTCCAGGATGCTATCAAGCTTGGTGCCGAGAGGGACAGAGTCATCGCCGAGAAGGCAAAGGCCGAGACAACAGACAATGCCAAGGTGAAAGCCCTCAAGCAGGAGTGCGAGGTGCTGACGAAAGCCAATGCTGGGCTCTTTACTCAGCTGGAGGGACTCTGCTTGCTCGAGGAGAAGCATGTATCCAATGAAGAAGCATGGAAGAACCAGCTGCAGGGGCTGCGCCACGAGTTGAATCGTAAGTTTTCTTCTCTCTGCATCTCTTCTTCTCGGTCCTACCTCCTCTCTAATTCTGTTACTGAATTTCTCACTTGCTTTTTGCAGAAATCTTCCCTGACATCGTGTCCTCTTGCGCGCCTGCTTTGGCCAAGGCCCAAGCAGCTCGTATTGAGAAGGGCGAGGCTGCGGACACCAGAGCCGAGATCGAGGATAGCATGCTGGTGATGCGAGGGCAGTTCGAACGCTTAGCCGGCGTGGGCACTGACCTGGTGCGCACCTGCTTCCAGCTCCACAAGCTCTTCTGGCCCCAGGATCCTGCGCCAACAACTATTTGTGGCCTTGCTCTGAAGCTGCGCAATGTGAAGGCCGAATTGAAGAAGTGGCGCGCCTCGGGAGCTCGGGCGGGTGCTGATTTGATGCTGCTCTGTGTCGCCTCCTGGTATGAGAATTTGAACATGCAGATTATCCGCGGGAAGCGCGCCAATTCCAAGTGGGAGACGGATCCCAGCTGCGTGACCATGCGCAAGCTGATTGCGCATGAGGTTGCGGAGTATGCTGACACGGCAACCTTCATCGATGGCCTCACTGAACCCGACACCGAGGTGGAGGAGGACGAGGAGGAGGACGAAGAAGCAGACTCCGAGCTGGACTTGGGCTTCTTCGATTCACCTGAGGGCAAGGCCGGGAAAGGGAAAGCCGCGGTCGTCGCGAGTAGCGATGAAGAGGTCGAGGAGATCGACACAGCCGCCCTCGAGTTCGGCACCTCATCAGGAGCCGCCCTCGACGACACGGTACGCCCCCAAGGCCGAGCTTCTGGTTCCTCCCTGGCAACAGGACCTGTCTCGGTGGCCACGGCCACCTCAGACCAGGTAGCCACCGAGCACGACGTCGAGATGGAGCAGTCCACCACCGTCCACCTGGAAGCGGACGCGACCAACGCCAGCGCCGAAGAGGAAGCCGCGAAGACAACTGATGCCAGCTCGGAGGTGGAGGCGACCAAGACCACCACAGAAAAGGAAGCCACCAAGGCCAGCACCGACAACACCTCTTCCTCAACATGATTTTATCCTGCAAACTTTTTACTCAAACACTTATCAGATCCCCGGGATGCCGGGAGCAAATGTATCAGACTATTTATCTTGTTGCTTGCTACTCAATTTTATTCCCACTTGGTATTTTCAACTTGATCAATTTGTTTAACCTGGGCTGGATGCCGAGTTGCGTTATCATGCGAGTCCCCGAGTTGCATTTCTTATTCACTCTCCCTTTTCGTCTCAGCTCTACCCGCAACTTGTTGCTTTTTTGGTATGCGAGTCACAAGAGTTAAAGAGTAGAGCTGCAAATACTTAGCCGCTTAGAAACAATCATAGTAACGCAGCCCACCACTTAGCCGAAAAGACAAGACACAGAACAGTAATAAAAGCACCCTACTCGGTTCCTGCACTCTTCCTTTCCTTAGTAATTTTTCTTGTGCTCATGGACCTTTTGCTTGTTCTCTTGCTTGCCATGAAGCCGGGTTTCGGACAGCAGCAAAGTCGAAGAGTTGGCATGTAGGTTTAAACACAGTACTCAATGTACCTTTGAATTTTGAAGTAGAGCAACCGAATAGGCAAAAGGTAAAGCCGAGTAAAAACACTTAGAGCAATTTTTGGATGAGGGCAGTCCCCGAGATCAATTTCAGATTGCAGAGTAGAATTTCAACTCGGATAAGAGGGTACATACACATCTTTGCTCACGAATGAAAACGACGGAGTAGAGCTACATTCCAAGGGCGCTTGGTTTCCTTTCCAGCTTTATCTGCCCTGTTCGCCTGTGGCGGGCGCGCATCTATAAGATAGTAAGCATCGTTGTGCAGCGCTTTGCTCACAATGAAAGGCCCTTCCCATGGAGGAGACAACTTGTGCATCCCGGCTGTGCGCTGCACAAGCCTAAGGACCATGTCTCCTTCTCGGAAAACCCTTGGGTTCACCTTTCGGCTATGATAACGCCGCAGGTTTTGCTGGTAGATAGCCGAACGTGACAGAGTCAGCTCTTTTGCTTCTTCCAGCAGGTCAACGTCGTCTTCTCGAGCTTCTCTCGCCTCCACCTCAGTGTAGAGGGTTACTCGGGGGGAGTCATGCTCTAGGTCTATTGGCAACACGGCCTCAGCCCCGTATACCAAGAAGAATGGCGTGTAGCCGGTTGACCGGTTAGGGGTAGTCCTTAGACTCCACAACACCGCTGGCAACTCGTCTAACCAACACCCAGGTGTTTTCAGCAGTGGCTCCATCAGCCTTGGCTTTATGCCTGCCAGTACCATGCCATTTGCTCTTTCAACTTGCCCATTGGAAGCGGGATGCGCGACTGACGCAACGTCTAGTCGGATATGCTTATCTCTGCAGAACCGCACCATTGCTCCCTCAGCAAAATTTGTGCCGTTGTCGGTGATGATGCTGTGCGGGTAGCCATATCTCAGGATCACATCCTTTACGAATTTCACAGCTGTGGCCCCATCGCACCTCCGAATAGGCTTTACCTCGATCCACTTGGTGAACTTATCCACCATGACCAGGATGTGAGTCATGTTGCCTCTAGCCGGCTGGAAGGGCCCGACCATGTCCAAACACCAAACAGCAAATGGCCAAGTGATAGGAATTGTTTTCAGCTCGGAGGCAGGCATGTGAATCTTACTTGCGAACATCTGGCAGCCATTGCATTTCCTCACGATATCTTCAGCTTGCTGCAGTGCTGTGAGCCAGTAGAAGCCATGCCGAAAAGCTTTCTTGACCAACGCCCGAGAAGAGGCGTGATGCCCGCATTCCCCTTGGTGTATCTCCACCAGAATCTCTTCTCCTTCCGCTGGGTCCACACAACGTTGCAGCACGCCAGTGGCACTTCTCTTGTGCAGCACATCTCGGACTATAGTGTAACCCTTGGATTTTCTCTGAATCTGTCTCGCAGCCACCTCATCTTCTGGCAGAGTACCGTCCCTCAGAAAGGATAATATGGGCATGGCCCAACTCGGTGTCTCCCGTGTGGGAAACACTGGTTCGTCCACTTCCATTGGAACGGGTACCTCTGGTTGCTCTTTAGGAATGGGAGCACTTCTCTGAAGCCCAGATCGATTGGCAAGGACTTCCTCAATGAATGCGATAGTCCCCGGGTTAAGGACAGCAGTCCCCGGGTAGGGAGTGGCAGTCCCCGAGTAAGGAGTGGCAGTCCCCGAGCAAGGAAAGGCAGTCCCCGAGTAAGGAATGGCAGTCCCCGAGTATGGAGTGGCAGTCCCCGAGTAGAGGACGGCAGTCCCCGGGTTTCCTGTAGCATTTTCCCAGTCAATCTCCATGGGATCGGATTCCTCACTTGGCAGAGAAGGGACAAATATGGACTCCGAGTTGGGAGAAGGCTTGATGGATGGCTTCCTCAAGTGTTCCAAGGCGACTCCCGCCGGGATGGATTGCCGAGAAGATCCAACCTTGGATAACTCATCTGCTGCTTCGTTCTCTGCTCGGTGAATGTGCTGGAACTCACAGCCTTCGAAGAACCCAGTCATAGACTGCACCAGGAAGCGATATGATGCCATGTTGGCATCCAGAGCATCCCATGTGCCAGAGACTTGCTGCACCACCAGATCGGAATCACCATAGCATATGATGCGTTGCACTCCAACTTCCTTGGCTACTCGCAAGCCATGCACCACTGCCTCATACTCTGCAACATTGTTGGACGCCTTGAAATGAATCTGCAGCACGTACTTGAGTTGATCTCGCTTGGGTGACGTAAGCACCACACCAGCGCCAAGTCCTTCCTTCACCTTCGAGCCATCAAAGTGCATTTTCCAGTAATTAGAAACTGGAGCAGGAGGTTCATACTACACCTCGGCCCAATCCACCAGGAATTCCGCCAGAATCTGCGACTTGATGGCTTCTCTTCTCGCGTACGCGGGTGCATACGCGGCCAGCTCGATTGCCCACTTGGCTACTCTGCCACTCGCCTCCTTGTTGCCCATGATATCCGAGATGGGAGCAGAGCTCACAACCGTGATTGGATGCTCTTGGAAGTAATGCTTTAGCTTCTTGGCGCCCAGGTACACGCCGTAGGTCATCTTCTGGTAGTGCGGGTAGTTTTTCTTGGAGCTGGACAGCACTTCACTGAGATAATACACTGGGCGCTGCACACTCTTGCCTTCTTCTTCTCGTTCCACCACAATCACCACACTGACTACTCGGTTAGTCGCAGCAATGTACAACAGCATTGGCTCCTTGGGCAGCGGACTAGCCAAGATGGGAGCACTAGCCAGCATTGCTTTCAGCTCGTTGAATGCCACATCCGCTTGCGGAGTCCAGACAAACTTGTCACTTTTCTTCATCAATTGGTACAGAGGCAGGGCCTTCTCGCCCATTCGGCCCAGAAAACGGCTCAGAGATGCTAAGCAACTAGTGAATTTCTGCACGTCCTTCAAAGATCTCGGCAAAGTCATGCTCTCAATAGCTTTTATCTTTGAAGGATTGGCCTCAATGCCCCGACTAGACACCAGGAAGCCAAGTAGCTTGCCAGCCGGGACACCGAATGTGCATTTACTCGGATTCAGCTTCATTTTGTACTTGCGTAGGTTAGCAAAGGTTTCCTCCAGGTCGGCAAGCAGAGTATGTGTTTTATTCGTTTTGATGACAATGTCATCTACGTACACCTGCACATTCTTGCCGAGCTGGTCGTGCAAGCATTTCTGCATGCATCTCTGATAGGTTGCACCCGCGTTCCTCAAGCCAAAACACATGACACGATAGCAATAAGCCCCGTACGGGGTAATGAAAGCAGTCTTTATTTGATCAGCAGGGTTGAGTGCAATCTGGTGAAAACCAGAGTAGGCATCTATGAAAGACAACAGTTCACAACCAGCAGTGGAATCGATCACCTGATCGATGCGAGGTAGCGGAAAAGGATCCTTGGGGCATGCCTTGTTCAAGTCGGTGTAGTCGACGCACATGCGCCATGCAGTGGCAGCCTTGGGATCCTCCTTCTTCTTCTCGACCATGACCGGGTTGGCTAGCCAATCCGGATGCAGCACCTCCATGATGAAATTGCTTATCAGTAACTTGGTGATCTGGTCACCAATGGCCTTCCTTCTCTCATCTCCGAAGCGGCGCATAGCCTGCTTCACTGGCTTGGCGTCAGGACGCACATGTAATGAGTGCTCAACCAACTCCCTCGGGACTCCTGGTAGATCTTCATTGGACCAGGCGAATACATCCCGATTCTCACGGAGGAAGTGGATGAGCTCGCTTTCCTATTTCTCCGCCAACCCGGAGCCGATGATGGCTACGCGGTCGGGGAACTCGGGGTCGACCTGGACCTTCTTGGTCTCCTGAGATGCCTGGAATGCTGTCCCGTGTTGGGTACTCGGCACGCCTTGCGCGCCAGCTTGCGCGGATTGCGCCATAGCCACCACCTCATACATCTTCTTCTTCTCGGCAGCAATCACCATCGATTCCGCCAACTGGGAACCAGCAGAGGCACACTCCATGGACTTCTTGTAATCACCAGAGATAGTAATTATGCCATTGGGACCAGGGATCTTCATCTTCAGATATGCAACATGGGTAGAGGCCATGAACTTGCTCAGAGCAGGCCTGCCGAGCAGGGCATGGTAAGGACTCTGATGATCAACCACCTCGAACTGCAGGCGCTCTGTGCGGCAGTTATCCCTGGTGCCGAATAGCACATCTATCCATACTCGGCCAATCGGGTTGCATGAGATCCCGGGCACAATGCCATGGAAAGTGGTCTTGCTGGGCAACATCATGTTCTCGGCCAGGCCAAGCTTCTCGAGTGTGTCCTTGTATACAATGTTGATGCTGCTGCCGTTGTCGATTAGCACCTTGCTGAACCTCACATTCTTCTCGGGACCCAGGAAGGTAGGATCCAGCACCAAGGCATAGCTACCCGGATTGGGCATTACCTTGGGATGATCTACTCGGGACCACCTAATCTCCTGGTCACACCAATACATATAGTGAGGGACAGCAGGAATCACTGCATTGACCTCCATGGCACGCCTGTGCTATGATTGCTTGTCGACTGGCTCAGAGGTGAAGATCATGTAGCTCTCGTGGTGCTCTTGGTACTGGTTGGAGCCTCCGCCCCCATTGTTGCCGTTGTTGTTATTGCCTTGGTAGTTGTTGTTGCCTCTGTTGTTGTTGCGGTTGTAGTTGTTGTTGCTGTTGCGGTAGCTCTCATTGTTGAAGTTACGGTTGGCTCCTAAAGCCACCTGGTTCACGTTTTCTCTTCTCGGGTACACTGGCGGCCGAGCTGCGGGTGCGCGAGTAGGCTGCACGTTGGCATTGGCCGCTGGCAGAGGAGGAGGAGGAGGAGGCAAGCCATCACTCTTGATCACATCCCACCACTCGCACTGCCGAGTAGTGTGGTTAGCAGGCCTTGAGGGATGGTGAGTGTGAAAACTGCATGGACCATCCTTCATGTCATCAAAGACAAACTTCTTCGGCTGCTCGGAGTTTCCGCTACCCGACTGAGAAGTGCGAAATGGTTTCTTGTTGCCTTGGCCCTGGTTCTGGTTTTGCCCGTAGGCTCCAGCAGGTTTCTGCTTTGGCTGCCACCAGCTCCAACAGTCACTGCATTCACCTCTTCAGGATCATACCGAGTATCTATCCGGCGCTTGTTGCGGAACTCGTTGCGCTTGCTGTTGCTGAAGTTTCTTCTCGGCTCAGAGGAGTCCATCAGGGGCTGAGTAGGATCACCGAGTGCGTACTGATCCGCAATCTTGATGGTCTCTGCCAGAGTGTTTGGCATCTCCCTCTGCAATCTCTGCCACAACATGCTGCCATGCCTGCACCCCTGCGCAAACCAAGTAATGGCCTGGGCTTCATTCACACCTTCACAGGTGTTCCTCAATGTGCTCCACCGAGTAAGGTACTCACGGTCCGTCTCGTCTTCTCGCTGCCTGCAAGCGGATAGCTGCTGTGGCCTATTCGGCCTCTTGTATGTGCTCGTGAAGTTGCTGATGAAGGCATCCGAGAAGTCCAACCAGCAGTTGATGCTGTTCTTGGGCAAGTTGTTGAGCCAAGTGCGGGCTGGACCCTCTAGCATCTGCGGAACATAGCGCACCGCCCATCTTCTGTTGCCGTTCGCGATATGGACCGCGGTGACATAGTCATTGAGCCAATCTTCCGGCTTGGTGCTGCCATTGTAGCTCTTGGTGCCCCTTGCGAGCTGGAAGTTCTTCACGGACGGCTCGTTCATGATGCGCGGGCCAAAGCACTCGGGGCCAGGAGGACCCGTGTTCTCCAGCCACGCCGACAAGCTGATCCGGTCCAGCTGATGCCTCGCATCTCCAGGCGCCAGCATGCGCTCGCCAACACGATCATGGACATCATAGCCAGCCATCTCCATGGCCGAGTAGCCATCATCATATCTGTCCACCTACACAGCTGCAGGCTGCTCCGCCGGGTTGGCGACTGGCGCCACTGCGCGCGGCTGCTGCCTCTGCCGAGTAGGCTGAGCTGCGGGTTGCCGAGAAGGACCTGGACGCGCTCCATCTCGGGCCTGGCTTTGAGCTTGATGGGCTTGAGAGCCTGCTCTTGCAGCGTTGTGTTCCTGCCCGGGCTGCTGCGGCACAGCAAGCTGTCTCGCGGCAGCAGCCGGGTCGTACACCTGCATTTGCCTATCTCTGGCCGAACGCCCGCTGCGGCTCTTCTCGCGGCTGGGATGCGGAGACGAGGCCTGATCGTTAGATCTAGCCGCGTGCGAGTGCCCCACCTGAGAAGCTCCGGCACCAGGGTTGGCCTTTCGGAACTCCTCGTTCTGCCTAGCAGCCTCCAACACCAACTCGTTGAGCCTTTCTTGCTGCCTAACACGCGCGTCGCCATCAAGACAAGGCAACTCGGCAGCTACAGCCTCTGCAGCTCTAAGTGTCTTGGCAGGTGTGCTATATCTGGGCCGGGTGGAGGTGTTTGCGGTGGCGGACTGAGCAGGAACCTCTACAACTGTCGCCATCTCGGCACCAAGGTTGCGCCGAGTGGCGCCTACTCTGCTAGCCCTCCTAGCGACTGGCGTGAAGCCGTGAGCCTTGTTGTACTCGAGTTGATCTAGACTCAACTCCAACCTCACCTTATCCAACTCCGCCTGCTCAGCAAGCAACTCCAGGCGTTGCCGCTCGAGCTGCTCCCTCATGGCTAGAAGCTCGATGTCGGTGGGAGTCGGCATGCCAAGTCGCCCAGCCGACGCGGGAATAGTCGTCGTAGTGGAAGGCGGCAAGTTGCACTCCTTCTCGTAAGGCCTGTGAGTCCTGCCACCGGCGCTCGGTGCAGCAAGATCCTCGACGACGGCCGCGGCGCCAGTAGCGGCCGCGCCAGCGTTTGCCGCCAAGCCCGTCACCATCACCTCGGCGCGGTCCGCTGAACGGCACGAGGGCCTTCCGCGAGCAGCGATCACCGCGGGAGGATCCTCCGCGTCATGCACCAGCTCGGGGTACGCGCGGTTGGCGACGGTGGCGACGTAGACGAGGTGAGAGCCGAAGGAGATCACCGAGCCGCCCTCCGGCATGGCCCTGCCGCCGAAATCGCCGGCGTTGTCGGTGACAAAGTCGAAGGAGCCGAATCTGTGGACAAGGCCACAGACCACGCGCTCCGCTGAAGAAGATCCCATCCGAACAGAAACTCCAGCCAGCGCCGCTGGTTGCCCCACGGTGGGCGCCAACTGTCGTGGTGGTGTCACGGCAGATGCCATGGGATGGCTAAAGATGTGGGGACGAAGGACGCTGGAGGTGCTCGGGGAGGGATCATGCGACGAGTAGCCGCGTGAGGTACGAAGTAAACACTGCAAACAACACGATCTACCCAGGTTCAGGGCCCTCGTGAGGAGGTAAAACCCCTACTCCTGCCTTTCTCTATGTATTCTGGTGTCTCACCGAGTAGCCACAGTACAATGTTCTTGCTACCGAGTAGCCACTCTCCTCTCTACGTGATGAACTAGGTCAAGAATTAGGTCACAATGTGTTCCAGCATGCGATCCCTCACGCATGAGGCGGCGGGACACCTTATATACATGGTGCCCAGCCGGATACGTCCAAACATGGACAAGTGTCGACATAGTGTGCACATCGTCCTTCTTCCGAGTTCCCGCTGACAGCTTTGGTTCCTAACCTTGGCTGCATCCGGAAAGTCGTTGGGCAAAACCAAGGGGACAGACTGGTATCACTGTGCCAAACACAGACTGGGGCCCCCTTATCCTGCGACCGCCTGCTTCCATGCTGTCACTGTCAGGCAGGCCGGTCCCAGATGAACAGTAGTTCGAATAGTGCCAAGTACGGACCCGGGATACGCGGGATCCTGTGTCAGAACTCCTTTGACTTTCTGGCCCGAGTAGGTTCCCGCCAGTTTTACTCGGGCCAACTCTTCTACTCGAATGGACAGAACTTGATTGATTCTTTCTTCTGGTCATCTTGAGGTGAGACCGAGTAGCAGTCGACCGGGTAGCGAGTACCGGGTAGGCGGCTGCTCGACCAAACCTCTCTTCTGATAGTTGCTTTTACCACTTGTCTTTACCCTACTCGGGGGTAACCCCCCGACAATGGCTAGATCAGATTTGCATGTCTTGTCAATCGAGATAATTTAGTTTACAAAAGAAATAAAAAAGGTAAAAGTGAATATTTTAGCAGCAGACTAACTAGAATAATGCATTTGTGTTCTTCATACTCACTTCTAAAAATAAGATTCCTATAGGTTTTGGCCAAAGTCAAAAGATTTAAGTTTGACTAACTATTGCATTGTGTTGCTGTGTTAGTTTGTTCTGAACCGAAAATATGTTGTTATCCTTGATGCAAACTGGTAATGTGGTTCTTTCGTTAATTTTGAGCAACACAATTGGAAGGTTATCCCCCATTGGCTCGGAAAAGGGACACTACGACCTTAAACATTCAGACAACTTGTTTCGAAATGGACATTCCGACAACTACACATGTGAAAAACACTTGTTCAGTACAAGGCCCTTGTGAAATACATCTGAAAAAAACACTTGTCAGTACAAGGCCCTTGTTCCTTTCCAAGCATCTTCTTCCTAATGTTTCTTATTCCCAAGCTAACATGGTTAACATGCTGTCATTTTTTTTGCTAACAGTTGATCCATGAGAGGAAATGATTGGACGCTAAAACCAATTTTGAAGCAAGGATAGAGCGAAGTGGAGCAGTGGTCTATATATACAAATAGATATACGTTTAGACTGTGGTCGATAGAAATATATACTGTGCAAAACTTTCATGAGTTATTAATTTCGCACAGAATCTTTTCATAAATAATGTCCATCCATGATGTTACCATGTGATATTTTCATTCAGTACTCTCATCCATATGTGTGTATTGCTCTTGTAGATTCTTTCTACAGGGAAATTTCATTTCAGATTATATGAGGAAACTTATTTAACTCTATCTTATAATATATGAGTAACTAAATAGGTCGCTCAACTCATCTATTTTTGTGAACATGCAATCTTGTTGGCAAGCAATCTTGCCACTGAGCCAATAAAACTCTGAAAAATGCCGACCCCTCCCCCCTATTGTGAAGTTGTGTCGGTCTTGGTAAATTTTAGTTTTGTAGGAATTGATAATTTCGAGTCGCACGAAAGTTCGTTTTAGTCTATGTTAGAACCATCTGATATCAGTGTTACGGTTTGTGCAAATCAGTGTGAGTGTTTTGCTTGCTTGTGGTCATGTGACACTGAGCAGGCCATGCTGTGTTTTTTCCTTTATCTGGTTCAGAAAAAAGGGTCCTAACGTACGATCTCATGCTTCTAGGATCATATCTGGATTACGTTTAGTCCAATTATTCGTTCTAAAACGATAGTTAGTAATTGCATTATACATCAAATTAATAACGATATTGTTTATCTGCAAAAATAATGGTTTTGTTAAGACCGAGGGAGTAACTAGGTATTGCTTCTTATATTTCTTGAAAAGAAAAAGAATAATATTTTGTGTAGATAGAAAAATTTAGATTTCGCAAAGATCTGCAAGTACAACCTAACATTACCAGACTCGGCATATATGCAAGTGCCTTGGACACTTGGCAAAGTCTAAGCTACACTCGACAAAGGGATTATTTTAGTGCGACGTTCGGCACACGGCACTCAGCGAATGTATACTCGAAAAATACATGTTTGTCGAGCGTTTTTGGACACTTGGTAAATATGTATTTGTTAAACAAATTGTGACATTCGACAAATATTACAACTCGGTGGAAATGTATCATACGGCACGAAGATGGAAGTAGTGGGTTTTCCGAGTGTTTTCTAAGTGATACACTCGTAAAAGCCATCTAATAGTGTGTCACTTCGTAAATAGCACCCAGGGAACGTATACTCAGCAAATACATGTTTATTGAGTGTTTTTCGGGCACTTGTAAACATGTATTTTCCTTACAAAACATTGTGAACCGTGGAAAAGGTTGGCACTCGGTAAAAACGTTGTAGCGGACAATGTGAAGATGGCAGTTGTGGGGTTATCTGTTGGGCCCACGGATTCATGGACCGACTGTCGCGGGCCAGTTCCGCGAGTGTTTACAGCTTTGCAGATACGGCCCGTATCGACAAAGTGCCTCGTCGAGTCATTCTCCAGATGAACTCGCACTACAAGAAATATGCTATCTTGTGACTCTTAATATTGGTCACCGAATGGTCATGTATGTTCATTTGTGACCTTTCTGTGACCAAAATCACTTGGTCAGGTTACGGGCGTCGCAAATGAACCAATGTGACCTTCTGTAGCCAAAATAGAAGGTCATGCACTCTGCGACCAATTGTTCTGGTCACTGCCAATCTGGCTAAGCCACGTAAGATCCAACGTGGCAAATCTGACGTGGCAAAAATGTGACCAACTTAAATGGTCGTGGATCAATAACAGCCCAGTCCAATTCAGTGTTTTATATGGGCCAAGCCCAACAATTTCAGCCGATGTACTATTTGTCCCTGACAATTCTCGATTACTACATGGGCCAAGCCCAAAAATATTAAGCCCTTTTTTTTGTTGGATTGTGGATCTTTTATTCTCATCCCTTTACTACAATTTTTTTGGGCCTTAGCTTTTTTTCCTGGAATTTATTTCGGATTATTTTAGAAGGGAACCAATTCTTGTTGGGTCATGGCCTTCCTTGGTCAAACTATTTGTCCAGAATACTTTCAGCACAATGCATCTTTGGCCCAGTTACACATATACATACATAATTATTTATCAAATTCAAATTTAAAACTTAAGGACAAATTCAAATCATTAATATTACATCACAGAACACATTTTTAGGGTTTACATAACACAACAAATAATCTCAGGAATATAGAAGGAACATACAGAATACACAATAAGACATTTATCACTGGTAAACAGAGTATCAGGAGCAGTACATTGCTCCAGGTAGTAACAGAGTATCACCGGTAACCTTCAGGAGCAGTACATTGCTCCAGCTGCTACAATCAGCAGAGAGTCACTGGTAACATTTCGGAGCACATCTTCTACTACCCTTTCCTTGGAAGTATCTATGGTCCATCCCTTTGCTGGAGCGGGCAGCTGGTGGCCTGTTGGTGACATCAAATGGTGCCAGCGTCCAGAAGCAGCACCAGCTCGATAGAGCCGCTGCCCGAGACCTACAAAACACTTGGCTGTTAGGTTCAGGAATGAGAGTTGCTCAGACATAGATCATAGCAAGAAGTTCATACTTGGAATGGATCGTGTATTGTGATGCTAACATGAAGTGAGTAAAGAAAAACTATACTAGAGTGCATAGAAATCTCTCAGATCGATCTATTTGGTGATAGAATAACTGAAGTTCATAGTTTGATAGTTAGTAGTATCAAAATATTTAAAAGAACCTGCGAATATCAAGTGAAATGGGCCACCTACAGTCCATTACTTAATCTATCCCTTTTTTTATTCTATTAATGCTCAAAATTCTAATCTAGCAAACAATAGTTGGTGATACCAGAATTGGATATTAATAGCAGCAGGTATGCAGCAAGAACAACCAATGCACATCAAGTGAGGGTGCTATTCTGTTCTTACCACAGCGTACAAGCAAGAAGATGCTATATTCGCCCTGCTTCTCCACAAAACTCGGACCAGAAGCACACATCTAGAAAGGAACCAGCGGTGCTGCTTGGTACCTTGACCCAAATCCATGCTGCTGAGGACCGTCAAGACTCAGATGCGGAGCTCCCTGCACATGTCATATTGTGTCAATGCTTGCAGCAACAGAAGTATTATAAACAATTATTGTAATTGTATCCTTGTACATGTATGTACAACTCATTTGAATTGGCTACAGTACTATTAGCATCTCACCATTACAAGGAAAATATCACATGAATCAATCAGAAGGAGGAAATGGAAAAACAAGCATACAAGTAATAACAGTACACACCCACATATAATCACCAAACTAGCATCTTAAAACAACTTCGATGACCTACTATTTACTAAAAATGACAGGACATGTTCATGTATAAACCACTAATGGATTACCGAACAGTACAGAGCAATCATATTTATTCCGCTATTCATCGTAAAGCTTGTCCATAGATATCTAAGTCATAACAGTAGCTGCAGAGAGTCCTGGACATATACCAAGCTAAAACAAAGACAAATAGATAGGCTTAGAAGCAGGGTTCTTTATTCAGGTCACATACATGCTGCTATTTAGACATCATCTAGCCTAAAAACCGAGTAGCATAGAGGGATAGGTGAAACAAGTATCATACATTCGCTAGAGTGGGCATCTGGTGGCCTGTTGGGCGACATCAAATGGTGCCAGCGTCTAGAAGCGGCACCAACTCGATAGAGGCGTTGTCCGAGACCTACAAAACACACACACAAGAAGATTGGCTGTTAGGTTCAAGAATGAGAGTTGCTCATACAGGTCATGAAGTTCATACTTGGAATGAATCATGTATTGTGATGCATAATAGTAGAGGGCACAAACAGAACAATCCAAATAGGAAGTGACTAAAGCAAAACTATACTTCAGTGCATAATAATCTCTCTGATCAATCTATTTGGTGATAGAATAACTAGACATGAAACGACACTTCTTACATGAGGTACCAGACTACAAACTAAACATGAAACCATATTATGCAAGGTACATATTTAAGATCTGACACAACCGGAATTGAAATCAGTCAATCCTTCAATGACCTACAATAATTTTAGTACGCAACAGGAAACGAAATCCAACTCATGACAAGATACACGATACAACAAGCAACCATGAGAACTGTAGGACAAGGTACACTTTACAGCAACACAATACAGCAACCAGATTCTCCATATTCACACATTCAAGAGGAGTAAATGGTTTCTGCATAGTAGCTGCAAGCTAATAGCATTGTAGACTATTCATATGTATATCTCAGCTATACTTGCAACCTAAAACCATGTTGGCAGCACACACACTTCATATCACCAGCAGCTTATGTTGCCTCCACTAAACAGAAATGTAAAACAATGTTTTCCATTACTAAACATTCATTTACCATGATCCTAGTGAACATTCTAGATCACCAACAGCTTAAGAAGACATAGATTCATCTATGAATATAAAGACTGAAACATGCTTGACAAATGGATAAACTGCAGGCAGTTAATATATGTTCTTCTCATGGCAAATCCAAAAGTTTCACTGCAGCAACGCTGCTAACAAGGGCAATGGAATATGAGAAGGTCTTCAGATGGAGGAAACTCCCAAAGGCCGATTCAAGTCCTAATATGTAATTACATGGGAACACCTTACACGAGCATGTATCCAACAAAATCTAAATATCACGCTTCAGACATGACGGCTCTCTAGGGCGTTAGAAATCCAGACATCAGGCAACTTGCGATATTCAGACAAAAGGTACTTGAAGAAACCCTAGATTAGACGTACGGGGGTAGCATTCCACGCGAGACCAGGACCGGGGTAGACATGTGAGGGGCATTACCTGACCTAGGGTTCCCCGGCGGAAGGACGACCAGGGATGCGTCCGGGGCCGTGTAGGAGGAAGGAGCCACGCTGGGGGCGGGGTCTCGCCGCCACCGCAAACCTTAGCTAGGCCACGCGCACTCCGCGGTCCAGCCAACTCGACGGAGCGCTGCGCATCGAAGCCCGGACACGCGCTCCAACGAGCGAGCTAGCCGTGGTCGCTGCACGGCGGCGCTCTGTGGATCTTGCGTGTGTAGGAGGCCGAGCGAGGATGCGTGTGTAGGAGGACTCAGGAGCAGAGCTCGCGGTTGTGGTGGTTGGATCGATCGATGTGAGGGTCGCTGTCGCTAGATTTGTCGGAGGATGTGAGAGAGAGGGGGCGCGATGGAAATAGGGGAGGGGGCGCGATGAAGCTAGGGTTTGACGCGGGCGCGCTGGCGAACCGTCGGTTTTATTCCGGACGCGTGCTCTCCCGATCGTCGGATCGGTATCCGACGTCTCGTGGTGCTCCCAGCGTTGTCAAACGGGCCTAATGGGTATGGGCTAGGGTTTCGGTGGGGATTTAGGCTGGGGCACTGGAGTAAGGTAGTAAGCCGTGGGTGGTTTGGCTGGCCCTTTTGCCATTTTTTGTTGGTTTTTATATTCGATTATAAGAAATAGATGCACCTATTTTAAAAGGTTAGAGGAAATAGACACACTTCAAATGTTACAATTTTTGGATATGATGAGAATATTAATTAGTGCACAATATCATGAAGACACGAGTAAAGTTTTCTTTTTCTTGGGATAAAACTTTATTTTTCATTTTTCGAGTGCGGAAAAAGGGTTTTCTGTGAAGTGCATACCGAAAATAAGTTGAAACTTTTGAACACAATATTTTCTGACATTATTATACCTTATTTTAAGTACGAATAACAAAAAAATGCCTCTAAAAATCTTTCCAACCACCTCATTGGAAAAAGATAAATTTCAGCCGATTCCGCTCAAACCGGGCCAAATTTGAACTACAGGTGCCTCGTAGTTTGCTCTTTATTTTTTGCAAAATTCATTTTAGGTACCCAAGTATCTATTTCAACATAGATACATCAAGAGTTCATCAAGATTCAACACCTACGTACGAACGGTCATGTCCCCCGTTTTAACCGTTTCCCGAAACCGGCTTAGAAAATTCCATAAAATTCAAAAAAAAAAAACTCGAAACGATGCAAGATCTTCGCGTGGTGTTGTTATATATGTACTAGTATCCACAAAAAATAATAAACTTGGAATACGACAATTTGGTGGAAAATGTGTTCACATAAATGAGCTATCTCGTACGAAGATTCATGGCTTTCGGGCCAAATGACGGATGTTTTGGCCACATCCATGGAATAGTTTGTTTAAATGTGACCATATTACACACAAAGATGCATGTTGGTACAACTAACAATGTTCACGAAGAAATTTTTATTTTTCGTTGAATAAAAATACCATTTTCCATTCCCGGAGTGTCAAAACTGGTTTTTTTTGTGAAGCACATACACAAAATATGACACAAAAATGTACAAAGTAAAATTCTAAATATATTATGTCATATTTTATCTACAAATAACAAATTTATTACCTCTCAATAGCTGAAAGTACACCTCTTTCGAAAAAGACAAATTTCAGCCGATTCCGTTGAAACCGGGCCAAATTTGAACTACAGGTGCCTCGTAGTTTGCTCCTTATTTTTTGCAAAAATCATTTTAGGTACCCAAGTACCTATTTAAACATAGATACATCAAGAGTTCATCAAGATTCAACACCTAGGTACGAACGGTCATGTCCCCCGTTTTGACCGTTTCCCGAAACCGGCTTAGAAAATTCCATAAAATTCAAAAAAAACTCGAAACGACGCAAGATCTTCGCGTGGTGTTGTTATATATGTACTAGTATCCACAAAAAATAATAAACTTGGAATACGACAATTTGGTGGAAAATGTGTTCACATAAATGAGCTATCTCGTACGAAGATTCATGGCTTTCGGGCCAAATAACATATGTTTTGGCCACATCCATGGCATAGTTTGTTTAAATGTGACCATATTCCACAAAAATATGCATGTTGGTACAACTAACAATGTTCACGAAGAAAGTTTTATTTTTCGTTGAATAAAAATACCATTTTCCATTCCCGGAGTGTCAAAACTAGGTTTTTTTGTGAAGCACATACACAAAATATGACACAAAAATGTAAAAAGTAAAATTCTAAATATATTATGTCATATTTTATCTATAAATAACAAATTTATTACCTCTCAATAGCTCAAAATACACCTCTTTCGAAAAAGACAAATTTCAGCCGATTCCGCTGAAACCGGGCCAAATTTGAACTACAGGTGCCTCGTAGTTTGCTCCTTATTTTTTGCAAAAATCATTTTTAGGTACCCAAGTACCTATTTCAACATAGATACATCAATAGTTCATCAAGATTCAACACCTAGGTACGAACGGTCATGTCCCCCGTTTTGACCGTTTCCCGAAACCGGCTTAGAAAATTCCATAAAATTCAAAAAAACTCGAAACGATGCAAGATCTTCGCGTGGTGTTGTTATATATGTACTAGTATCCACAAAAAATAATAAACTTGGAATACGACAATTTGGTGGAAAATATGTTCACATAAATGAGCTATCTCGTACGAAGATTCATGGCTTTCGGGCCAAATGACGGATGTTTTGGCCACATCCATGGCATAGTTTTTTTAAATGTGACCATATTCCACACAAAGATGTATATTGGTACAACTAAAAATGTTCACGAAGAAAGTTTTATTTTTCGTTGAATAAAAATACCATTTTCCATTCCCGGAGTGTCAAAACTGGGTTTTTTTGTGAAGCACATACACAAAATATGACACAAAAATGTACAAAGTAAAATTCTAAATATATTATGTCATATTTTATCTACAAATAACAAATTTATTACCTCTCAATAGCTGAAAGTACACCTCTTTCGAAAAAGACAAATTTCAGCCGATTCCGTTGAAACCGGGCCAAATTTGAACTACAGGTGCCTCGTAGTTTGCTCCTTATTTTTTGCAAAAATAATTTTAGGTACCCAAGTACCTATTTAAACATAGATACATCAAGAGTTCATCAAGATTCAACACCTAGGTACGAACGGTCATGTCCCCCGTTTTGACCGTTTCCCGAAACCGGCTTAGAAAATTCCATAAAATTCAAAAAAAACTCGAAACGACGCAAGATCTTCGCGTTGTGTTGTTATATATGTACTAGTATCCACAAAAAATAATAAACTTGGAATACGACAATTTGGTGGAAAATGTGTTCACATAAATGAGCTATCTCGTACGAAGATTCATGGCTTTCGGGCCAAATAACATATGTTTTGGCCACATCCATGGCATAGTTTGTTTAAATGTGACCATATTCCACAAAAATATGCATGTTGGTACAACTAACAATGTTCACGAAGAAAGTTTTATTTTTCGTTGAATAAAAATACCATTTTCCATTCCCGGAGTGTCAAAACTAGGTTTTTTTGTGAAGCACATACACAAAATATGACACAAAAATGTAAAAAGTAAAATTCTAAATATATTATGTCATATTTTATCTATAAATAACAAATTTATTACCTCTCAATAGCTCAAAATACACCTCTTTGGAAAAAGACAAATTTCAGCCGATTCCGCTGAAACCGGGCCAAATTTGAACCACAGGTGCCTCGTAGTTTGCTCCTTATTTTTTGCAAAAATCATTTTTAGGTACCCAAGTACCTATTTCAACATAGATACATCAATAGTTCATCAAGATTCAACACCTAGGTACGAACGGTCATGTCCCCCGTTTTGACAGTTTCCCGAAACCGGCTTAGAAAATTCCATAAAATTCAAAAAAACTCGAAACGATGCAAGATCTTCGCGTGGTGTTGTTATATATGTACTAGTATCCACAAAAAATAATAAACTTGGAATACGACAATTTGGTGGAAAATGTGTTCACATAAAAGACCTATCTCGTACGAAGATTCATGGCTTTCGGGCCAAATGACGGATGTTTTGGCCACATCCATGGCATAGTTTGTTTAAATGTGACCATATTCCACACAAAGATGCATATTGGTACAACTAACAATGTTCACGAAGAAATTTTTATTTTTCGTTAAATACAAATAACATTTTCCCTTTCCGGAGTGTCAAAACTAGCTTTTTTTGTGAAGCACATACACAAAATATGTTGCAAAAATGTACAAAGTAAAATTCTAATTATATTATGTCATATTTGATATACAAATAACAAACTTACTACCTCTCAATAGCTCTAAATACACCTCCTTTGAAAAAGACAAATTTCTGCCGATTCAGCTTAAACCGGGCCAAATTTGAACTACATGTGCCTCGTAGTTTTCTCTTTATTTTTTGAAAAAATAATTTTTAGGTACCCAAGTACCTATTTCAACATAGATACACCAAGAGTTCATCAAGATTCAACACCTAGGTACGAACGGTCATGTCCCCCGTTTTGACCGTTTTTCGAAACCGGCTTTAAAAATTCCAGAAAATTAAAAAAATCGAAACGATGCAAGATATTCGCATGGTGTTGTTATATATGTCCTAGTATCCACCAAAAATAATAAACTTGGAATACGACAATTTGGTGGAAAATGTGTTCACAGAAATGAGTTATCTCGTACGAAGATTCATAACTTTCGGGCCAAATGACGGATGTTATGGCCACATTCATGGAATAGTTTCTTTAAATGTGCCTATATTCCACACAAATATAAATATTGGAACAACTAACATTGTTTACGAAGAAAGTTTTATTTTCCGTTGAATAAAAACATCATTTTCCATTTTTGGAGTGTCGAAAACGGGTTTTTTTGTGAAGCATCTACCAAAAATGTGTTGCCAACTTGTACCACATAAAATTATTTAGTTACTAGACCACATTTTATCTACAAAAACAAAAATTAATTCCTCTAAAAATCTTTTCATACACCTCTTCTGAAAAAGACAAATTTCAGTCGATTCAGCTGAAACCGGGCCAAATTTGAACTACAGGTGCCTCGTAGTTTTCTCTTTATTTTTCGAAAAAATCATTTTTAGGTACCCAAGTACCTATTTCTACATACATATGTCAGTTGTTTCAGAATATTCAATACCTAGATACCAACGGTAATATCCCCCATTTTGACCATATTTTGAAATCTGACATAAAAGTTTCAAAATTTTCCAAAAAATAGACTTTGTATTTTATTGGCTAATAACATTCCTTAATACTCTACAATGACATAGGAAATTTTTATAGAAAAAACAAAATTTATTTTGTTGAAATTGGAGTTTAAAATCAAAAACTATAAAAGAAAACGGAAAAGGAAAAAAAAAGAAGGAAAAAAAACGGACCCAATGTGCCCAGCCGCATGTCGAACAAGGCCAGACGCTGCCTTTTGTCCTCTGCGAGCAGGCCTAGGCCCATGATAGGAGCATGTCTCTTCTTTCGCTCGGCAGGCCAAGGCCAATCAAAATGTTATATGGTAATAACGCTACCAATGTCTATATAAACAAGACCATCGTGGTGGCTCTGGTGGTTACAGCGCTAGCGAAAGAGCGCGCGAGCGCGCGAGGGCGTGGGTTCGAATCCCGGCTGCCCCCCTTTTTTGTTTAAGTAAGCACGCAAACGGGCTGTGAATACTAATTAGGCTGCCGATGTGTTTAGTAACAAGACGCGTGTGATGGCCTGGTGGTTAGGAGCGAGGGAATGAGCGTGAGGTCGCGTGTTCGAACCCCCGGCTGCCCCCTCTTATTTTGCTTAATTAAGCACGCAAAAGGGCTACGCTGAGTTGGCGAGTCCAGCTTGTCACATTTGGGGTGGGTCCAACCATGACACATAGGATGAGATTTGACACCTAGGCAAAAGCATCACATATGAGGCAACATGACCATTTAAATTGGTCTCTATCTGGGCAGAATAGGGGAGCAAATACCTGATGTATGGATTGTGACCAACTCATGTACAAGTTTAGACCCCCTTAAACAATTGGCTCCAGATATGTGACCAATTTTTTGAAAGTCACCGACAGATGGTCACTAGTTGATATATTTCTTGTAGTCTTCGGCCAGCAGGAGGCTGACCCTCCTGGAAGTACTGATTCCCCGGTCCTTGGAGAGGAGCTCTACCTCGCCCCCACTCTTCTCCGGGAGGTGTTCCCTCTCAAGAGGGGACACACGATGTGCGGGTGACATCCGCGCCTCTACGTGCTGACAGATGAAGGACGCAGAGCCACAGAGCCTTCTTTTTCCCAGTCGTCATTCTCGTGTATAAAGTGTGGGTAACGGCTGCCCCCGCGAAAATGTCTCCCCATGATTTTTTTCTTTTGTGCAAGGAGACCAAGACGACGCTACAAGACGGAGGAAACGTCACCGGGCACCCCCACCATCCTACCATGGACGGTGGCGCCGTCCTTGACAACCAAGACCAAGGAGACAACGCAGAGCTCGGCCAGTCTCCACTTTGGCACTTTGTGGTAGTCCTTTCCCACCAAGTGAGCGGGAAGGAGGTCCAAATGCCGGTGGGAGCCCCTTGGCCCCCGTAGAAGAGGAGCTCAATTCACTCAGAGCCCACTAACTACAACAGTGCAATACATCAGAGAAGCAGTACTAGTGTTTTACACTGCAATGGTGGCATGAACCTGGGTAAGCTCTCCGTGTCGCCATTGCTTCCATTCACAAGTTTTCCCCGTGAAGTATCCTCGAGAAGTGTCGGTAGTACGATTAGCCCACAGTGTTCGAACCTCCAAAGAGATAATGTCCCTTGACAAAACGCTCTGCGACATTGTCATGTATTTTGTATGTGATCGTCAAACCCGTCTACCGCAGGCAAA
The DNA here is from genome assembly GCA_028641055.1 of Alopecurus myosuroides. NCBI lineage: Eukaryota > Viridiplantae > Streptophyta > Magnoliopsida > Poales > Poaceae > Alopecurus > Alopecurus myosuroides. The sequence goes on along the minus strand of CM054057.1, from coordinate 269,833,931 downwards.
GAAGCTCATGTGTCAAAACTTTGTCGAGCGTTTAAAAATGATTTTACCAATATATAAAAATTCACATAATTCATGTCATAGTCACACAAAGTGTGCCATAAATAAGAATTAGGCACAAATCATTTAGTACCACTTGTGCACAGATAGATTGTTATTGTTAAGGAGTATGTGGATTATCCACCTTGCTTGTCTTACTTTGTACTTTTGGTTCTAGTAAGTGGTACTGTCCTGGTTCAAGTCTCGCCTTTATCAATTTAATAAAAACATATTTCCCTGTTTTTATAAATTCATAGGTCTTCTCGACCCATACATGAGATTTTATTGACTTTTGTATGCCTCAACGAGTCCCTCATGAGAGGGGATGTTATAGTACATGTGGATTATTCTACTGGCTGAGGCATTAAACTTGACAGTTGTGATGTTTAGAAGCACAAACCAAACCTGCAAGTATATATCATATTTCCTAATCAATGACCGAGAAAATAAGATTCTACAAAATAAAATAAAAATTGAAGCTGAGAACTAAAATGCTGGAACAACGAAGGCTGGATAACTAAAAGATGAATGTCGGATATATACTGAATAGGGGTATATCAGATGGTAGTCAAAAGTGCCGGATTATCAGGGTGGCCAAACTGGTAGTGGGCTATGGTCCATTGGGCGGCCCAGTAAGCTAACGCGCGAAAGCCGGATTCTAGAAGGACCCGGATCACGGCCCACGTGATCTGGCTTGGAGGAGAAGACGGATTCCTTACTTTCCAAGTTACTAGCTATCGTAGTCTTCTAGGTTTCCTACTCTGTATGCCCTAATCCGGCTATTATATAAAGCCGGATGGGAGATGAGATAAAAAAGAGACGAAGCCATAGGCCAACTCGCCGAGAAGTTGATCCTCCGTGTAACATCCCAAGTATGAAAATCTCCCCCCTAGATGTTTTGTTTCTTGTTTTATTATTGCTCTGCATCATGTCATCATATTTCTTTGCATTGTTTGCATCTGTTTCCATCTGTTTTCTATTTTGAATTCCAAAACAAATTCAATTGTTGTCATACTTGTTATGTTACAATGTGTCAAATAAAAACTACCAAACAAACAATAATTTGTTCCACCAAAAATTGGAATCAAAACTTAATTTTGGTTAAGTGGCATTTATTCTTTTTATACCAACTTTGCTCAATTCATCTAATTGCCAAACATTAACTAAATAAATATTATTTTTGGAGGACAATGTTTGTTTAAGGTGATTGTTACAAAAATAGAATAATACAAATCTTTTCCAAAGTTTGAAAACCCTAGGACCTTTGTTTTCTCTCTCTATTCCAAATCTGCACAAAAAAAAAAGGTAATAAACAGAAAAAATAGAAAAAGAGAGGGGGGCAAAGGGGCATTCAGCCCAATTGGGCCAGCCCAAGTGCTCCTGGCCTGGTACCCCTCTGTTGTCGTCTTCTACCTCACGTACGGAGCTCATCTCCAACGACCATGTACAGGTACAGGGGAGAGAACGGTGATCGATCTCCCCTCCCCATCGATATAAGCTGCTCGAGCTCCTCCCTCCTAACCCTATTTTTCTTCCTCCCTTTCCTCCCGACGCCGCCGCCTCCTCCTCTCTCCCTGCTTCCCCGCTTCTCTATCTGTTTCCCACCCGAGAGCTCCTCACCGCCGACTCCTCTCCGGCTCGCCGCCGGCACCACGGTACCCGCCCGGCCGCGGTAGGGCCGGGAACGGAACCGGCCGAATCCCCTCTCCCGCCTCGTGCCTTCCGTCTCCCCCGAAGACCGCCGGAGCGCCGCCGCCATCGCCGGTTTCCGCCACCGACCGAGCTGCTCCTCCATCGAACATCTCTGTAAGCAGACGCCTGCCCGCCATCTCCTCGCCTCCTTCCTCTCGCACGGGCCCACAGCCGCACCGGCCGGCCACCGCACCACCACCGCCCGGCCGCACGCACCTGCGCGGCAGACCGCCGCAGCGATCGCCGGCGGGCATCGCTCGGCCGCACGTCCCTGTCGCTCTCCGTTCGCTGCCTGCTTCCGTACCTGCACGTAAGAGATTCAGAAATTCAGTTACTTTCAGATCTATCGCGGTAACTGAACTACAAAATCAAACCTGCTCTCTGTCTATCACGAAACCGAACCAGCCCAAGTGGTTAGCTATTCCGTGCGCAAGGGAGAGGTCCCGGGATCAAATCCCAGGGGAGGCAATTTGCCTCCCCAATTTTTTTCCTTGACCGCCCGTGGCTGGGACCCGCATGTCATGCCCCCTGGAGGCCACCTCAGCGCCACCGTGGCGATGGCCCCACTGTCAGTGCCTGGGGCTGCCCACTGCGCGGTGCACCTAGTTTTTTCGGCCCTTTTTCTTTATTTAAGTCCAGTTTTTATCACACTTTAGTCCCTAAACTTCAAACCCAAATAACTTTTAAATCCCAACTCCAACAAAAATAAATAAAATATTTACACCGCACCAAATTAAATTCTCTATCTATCTATAGCCTTTGTTTTCTGTTTTGAGTTTTCAAAATGCAATTCAAATTTGAATTCAAATAATTCAATTGCAATTTGCTAAAATCCATAACTAATTCATTATTAATCCAAATCATGCAAATAAAATATGTTTTCCATACCATTTTAAATAAACTATTCAAATATAATTTTTGTTTTCTGTTTTGAATAATTCAAATTGCCTAAACAATTTAAATCTTGTTTAATTCAATTAAAACTTGTTTAATATTGTTTAATTCATAATTAAATAATCCTAACTCCTATTTCAATATTTGAAACATGTAATCCAACTAAAAGCTGATGTTATTTTCAAATATAAATTTTGTTATTTGTTTTGAACACTTTAACTTGATGAAAACAACAATTGTTTATGTGACACCTTTAAGGAACCAAAAATTCCATAACTTACTAAATAAATTTCTAAATTGGTAAACCCTATTTTAAATTGGTTCTATTGTTGTTATTTTGTTGTTTTCCTCATCCATGCATCATACTAATTCACCTTCATCTGTTGATTAGTTGGAAAACAAATAATCTAACCCAAAATTCATGGGCTTTTCATATGCAACTCAAAATTGCATATGTGTCCAATTAAATTGTGTTACCATGTCAATTAGTTTATTTTGATGCATCTATTAACCTGCCATGCATCATCTTTGTTTGTGCACTATGCCATGATATTGATTGTCTACCCTTTCTGCTTTGTCTGTTTGCTTCTTCTCGGTTAGACGACGACGTTGAGACCGACGATCCTTACGACACCCCTTCAGAGGTTTTAGCTCAGTACCAGGCTACTGGGTTTGCAGGCAAGTTATCACTCACATGAATCATCGAGTTCTCTTCCACACTTGTTGTCGATACTATCCTTTTGTCTATTATTGCTAGCCCTATGTATCGTTGCTTGTTCTCCGAACCTATCACATGATACCCTGAACCAATGATATTGCCTCACCTCCATACCTACAGCCCTTGCTTGTGCCTGTTCTCATCTAGCATGCTTAGGGTTGCTTCTGCTCGAGTCTGTTGTCGGTTACTTCTTCTAGTATTATTTTTTGTACCGGGGGCTCGAATTTAATCAATCAATCCTGTTAATTGCTACTGGTAATAATAATTTGATGATAAGGCACCGGCAGGAGGCCATAAGTGGTTTTGAGGCCTGCTAGTGTCGACCCTAATAGGAAAAGGGTCTTGTCTACTGATCCATGATGAGCGTGCTCACCGCATCCGGGTGGTAGTATGGGACCCCCCTCGACTTAGACTTGATCTGCAGTTTGTCCGAAGAGCCACACTTAGTTCGGGTGTTCCATTTGCTCCTTGCATAATGGGAGGTACCCCCATTGGTTACTGGTGATGATGATGATGCATATAGGGCGAGGCCTGTGGTGCCGGGGGGTGTGGTTTTCACCCTTGCGCTTAGGTTAGGCGGACTGGCCGGGACCTTATAGCTCCGTGGCTCCTAGGATGGATTGTAGAGAGGGTTTGGGTCGTGTCAAGTCCACCTAAGTTTTAGTTGGTGGCTTGAGTGTGTACGGGTACTGGAGCACACCCTGCAGGGATAAATCTTCTCGAGAAGCCGTGTTTTCCGCGGTTATGGATTACTTGGTGAAAGTACTGGCTAACAAGTACTCAGGACAACTTAAACATAATGATCAACCATGTATCACCCAATGCTAAATAACTTGACTAGTAATAGGATATTCACACAATAACTTGACTCATCTTTAATACAACGGTGTGAGTTATCCTCGGATTGCTTCTTCGGATAAGGGGCGAGATTCAGGATGGGTTTGTTTGAAGTTATCTTTCAGTTGGTTACAATCCTCGATCTTATCTTCTTCTGTTAGCCGGAACTTGTAGTATTTTCTGTAGTTGGTTAGAGCAGCCCGCTGCAGCTTTTATAACACCTATCTCTTCCGTTGATCCCAAGCATCAATGCTTGTGTTGACGGGTAACTCTTTGATGAAGTGTGAGTCTTGCTTGCCAGTACTTGGATGTACTGACCCCGTTGGGGCTGTGGTTTACGCAGACTACGACTACGGCTACGATGATCACCAGGATGGCTACTTCGTGGAGTTCGACGAGGCTGCCGACGAGTAGATAGCGGACCCGGGCAGGATCCGACGACTTCGTGGATGGGCTCCGTTTTCTTTTCATTGCCGGCCTCTTAGGCCTATTTGGATTTGTCTGTACTCAGACCTGTTGAATGCTTCCGCTGCTATGTAATGATGCTATGTTGGGACATGTGTCCTCTGTATGAGTGTATTTGCTATCTCTGCCTTAGTGAAGGCTATTTGCAAACTTATTTCATTCTTTTGTGTCTTAGAGACATTCTGTGATTTCCTTTTGTTCAAAGCTGTTGACGTACAGTGCGTGCTTGTTATGAAGTACGTCGGCAGTAGTGCCTTAGGTTCCTAGCGGATAGTTTACTCCGACGGTGGAAGCAGGGCTTGTGTTGTCGCGCATAAGCGCAGGCCTACCAGGAAGCTGGGACGTGGGATCAGGTATGCCCCATAATCCAAGCACCTGCTATCCAGTTCGTGCGATGAGTATCCTCTAGAAACCAGGGTGCGACAAATGGTATCAGAGCCTGTCTGCCTGTAGGATCCCTTTTACTGGTCGCAGTTGAGTCTAGAAACTATTTTGTAGCTATATAGGAAAAATGAAACGTGAGAGTAGGAATTCTGCCATTTTATTTCTTTCCCCACCCACCCTCCCTTTTCTGGTAAGGAAGTGCAACGTTGTTTTTCTCTTCTCATCTAAACTTTCAAGTTAGGATTTCACGTGTTCTGGGTTCTTCCGTAGTACCTTAGGAGTTTTGGTCGCGAGTTTCCCGATGTTGCTTCAATGTCATGTTTCTCTCAAGAACCTTTCGTCCATTGATGTATCCATTCCTAGCTATGTTTAGTTATCCTTTCGTACTCAAACCATTTATGGTGAACGTTGAGGGTAGTATATGTTTGATCCATGCTACCTTCTTACCGTCTGAAGTAATCCTTTTAAGCACTTATATTGGATTTTGTTATCCGGTTAGTGTGTTAACCTTGGTATCCTCTTCAGGATGGAAAGTGGTGACGAAGAACACACACTGCCACCTGAGATGGGGAAAGTGCTGTCTCAGATGACACAAGTTATAAGGCAGATGCAGCAGAACCAAGACCTTGGGAGTAATGGCAACACCCGGGTGTCTATTCGAGAGTTCCTTGAGCTCAACCCGTGCACGTTTGATAACTCCTCCGAGCCATTGGATGCTGATGACTGGCTCCGTGAAATGAACCGTACTCTTATGGTAGCTCATGTGGCTGACGAGGACCGTGTTCCTTACGTGACCTACCTTCTCCGTGGACAATCTATGTCTTGGTGGGAGAATTTCCAAGAGATGAGAGGTTCTAGTGTGGCAATCACATGGGAGGATTTCAAGCAAGCCTTCGTGCGCCATCACATTCCCGATGGGCTCATGGAGAAAATGCGTGAGGAATTCTATTCTTTCACACAAGGCAATCTGGACGTTCTCGAATACCAAAGAGAGTTCAATCGTCTGGCTCGCTACGCCGGAGATGAAATCTCCACGGAAGCGAGAAAGATGGCAAAGTTCCGCAGGGGTCTCAACCCGGAACTCAAGTACGCTCTCACCAACGTCAAGGCCAAGAATTTTGAGGACCTCGTCAACATCGCTCTAAATGAAGAGCATGGGCGCAAGTTGGTTGAGGAATCTCGTAAGCACTCTCGTGAACAGGCTAATCTCTCGAAAGCTATCATGCCTCCACAAAAACGAAGAGTTTGGGTTCCATATACCACTACAACACCGCCCATCTACTTGCCAAGCCCGGCAGGATTTCTTACCCGCCCTCCCACCCCAGTGGTATCTTCAGGAGGTGCTCCATCTCAGCCAGGTCCAACAGCTCCTCGTTCTGCCGTTACATGCTACAAGTGTGGACAGTCGGGCCACTATTCTGATAAGTGTCCGCAAAGGCACCTCTTTCCACCTCCACCTCGCCACAGGCCGACCCCGACAAGAATACGTGGTCCTCCGTTGGGTTGCTACAACAGCAACGACCTTGGTGTGAGAACCGTTAAGGTGAACCATGTCAAGGCCCGGGGAGCAGAAGAATCTCCAGAGGTTGTAATGGGCACACTTCGTGTGAACTCGTTTCGTGCTAAAGTCTTGTTCGATTCTGGTGCTTCACACTCTTTCATCTCTCAATGTTTTGCAAACGGCAGTGGAATCAACTTCGAACAGTTGTCTATCCCTCTCCTAGTGAAATCACCGGGATCTAGCTGGCAAAGCAATAAAGTTAGCCAGAACATCGAGATCACAATTGGAAACCTTCCATTCCAGGCATCTCTGATAGCTCTCCACTCTTCAGATATTGATGTCATTCTGGGGATGGATTGGTTGGTAGCCAACAAAGCAGTCATTGATTGTCCTGCTAAGTCTGTCAAAATCACACACCCTTCTGGCCAGATAGTCTACTTCCATGCTGAAAATCCAGTTGCTCAACTCTACACTCTCAATGCAAATCCTCTACCATCTATTGAAACTATTCCGGTGGTTTGTGAATTCCTGATGTCTTTCCAGAAGAATTGCCAGGAATGCCTCCGGACAGAGCATTGAGTTCGTGATCGAACTTGAACCAGGCACTGCTCCAATCTCTAAGCATCCATACAAGATAGCTCCTCCTGAACTGAAGTTGTTGAAGGAGAAAATCGATATGTACATGGAGAAAGGTTACATTCAACCTAGCTCCTCGGCTTGGGGATGCCCAACTCTGTTCGTTGCGAAGAAGGATCAAACAAAGAGACTAGTGGTTGACTATCGTCCTCTCAACGAGAAAACAATCAAGAACAAATATCCAATTCCTCGTATCGATGATCTTTTTGATCAACTTGCTGGAGCCTCAATATTCTCCAAGCTGGACTTGAGGATGGGTTACCATCAAATAAAGATCAGAAAGGAAGATATTCCTAAGACAGCTTTCACCACTCGCTACGGTCTATATGAATACACCGTCATGTCCTTTGGTCTCACCAATGCACCGGCGACGTTCTCTAGACTCATGAATTCTGTCTTCCATGAATACCTCGACAAGTTCGTTGTGGTATATCTTGATGACATTCTGGTCTACTCAAAATCCGAGGAAGAGCATGGAGAACATCTTCGTCTCACTCTCATGAAGCTTCGCGAGCATCGTCTGTATGCCAAGTTCTCCAAATGTGAGTTCTGGATTCCAGAAGTTGCTTATCTTGGTCATGTCATCTCTGCCAAGGGCATAGCCATTGATCCAGAAAAGGTTAAGGCAATTGTTGATTGGAAACCTCCTAAGACGGTGAAGCAAGTCAGAAGTTTTCTTGGCTTGGCTAGCTATTGCCGTCGCTTCGTCCAAAACTTCTCCAAGATTGCCAAACCTCTCACTGATCTCACAAAGAAGGACAAGAAGTTCGTTTGGACTCCACAATGTGATGAGAGTTTCAACCTCCTGAAGACTAAACTCACTTCTACACCAGTTCTGGTTGGCCCAGATACTACCAAACCTTTCCAGATATTCTGTGATGCTTCTCAACAAGGTCTAGGAGCAGTTCTTATGCAAGAACGTCAAGTTGTGGCTTATGCTTCACGCCAGTTGAACGCACATGAGCAAAACTATCCAACTCATGACCTAGAACTTGCAGCAGTGGTGTTTGCCCTCAAGAAATGGAGGCAATACTTGTTGGGTAATCGCACTGAAATCTTTTCCGATCATAAGAGTCTGAAATACATCTTCACTCAACCAGATCTAAACCTCAGGCAAAGGAGATGGATTGAAAAGATCAAAGACTTCGATCTTACCATTTCTTACACTCCAGGCAAGGCTAATGTTATGGCCGATGCTCTCAGTCGCAAGTCTTATTGCAATAATCTCATGATCATGGAAAGCCAACCTCCACTTCATGAAGAATTCCAGAAGCTGAACCTTGGTCTTGTTCCTCAAGGTTATCTTGCGAACTTGACAGCTAGTCCAACTCTCGAGGACAAGATTCGTTCTGAACAACTTCGTGATGCTGAGATCAAGAAGATCGCAAATAACATCAAAGCAGGCAATGTGAAGTATCAGTGCTTCTCAATAGATGACAAGGGAACGGTGTTCTTCGAAGGACGCATTGCGGTTCCTCAAGTTCAAAGTCTCAAAGATGTTATTCTCAAGGAGGCTCATGAAACTCCTCTCTCCATCCACCCTGGAAGTACAAAGATGTACCAGGATCTCAAGACTCTGTACTGGTGGTCTGGCATGAAACGTGAAATTGCTCAATACGTTTCTGAATGCGACGTTTGTCAACGTGTTAAGGCAGTTCATCAGAAAACAGCCGGTCTTCTCCAACCTCTGAAAATTCCTGAGTGGAAGTGGGACATGATTGAAATGGACTTCGTCACTGGTTTTCCAAGGTCCAAGAAGGGCAACGATGCAATCTTCGTTGTTATTGATCGTCTCACTAAGGTAGCTCACTTCTTTGCTGTCAAAGAAACAATATCAGCTAGCCAGTTAGCAGAACTCTACACAACAAAGATTGTTCCTCTTCATGGTGTTCCATTGGAAATAAGCTCAGACCATGGAAGTATATTCACTTCTCATTTCTGGAAGAGTTTTCAAGAAGCATTGGGCACCAAACTTCTGTTCAGCACGGCTTATCATCCTCAGTCTCAAGGGCAAGTCGAAAGAGTCAATCAGATTCTCGAGGATATGCTCAGAGCATGTGGTCTATCCTTTGGCATGAAATGGGAGGAATGCCTTCCATATGCTGAATTCTCCTACAACAACAGCTTCCAGGCAAGCCTAGGTATGGCACCGTTTGAAGCACTCTATGGCCGCAGATGCAGGAGTCCAATCAATTGGTCTGGAGCTGGTGAACGTTCACTCTTAGGCCCTGACATTGTTAAGGAAGCCGAGGAGAAAGTTCACATCATTCGTGAAAATCTCAAGATTGCTCAGTCTCGTCAGAAAAGCTACTATGACAGCAAGCACAGGGATATGATTTATGCACCTGGTGACAAGGCATATCTCCGTGTAACTCCCCTCAGAGGCACCCATCATTTTGGTGTAAAAGGAAAGCTAGCACCGAGATACATTGGTCCGTTCAACATTCTCTCAAGGCGTGCGGAAAATGCCTATCGTCTTGAACTTCCAGAAAAACTATCCAAGGTGCACGATGTGTTTCACGTGTCACAGCTCAAGAAGTGTTTCAAAGATCCAGATCGTGCAGTTGATCATGATTCCATTGAACTCCAAGATGATCTATCTTATGAGGAGCACCCTGTTCGTATTCTCGATGAGACCGAGCGTAAGACTCGCAACAAGAGCACCAAGTTCTTGAAAGTGCAATGGTCGCATCATTCCGATAAAGAGGCAACATGGGAGACCGAAGAGGATCTTCGCAAGAAGTATCCGGACCTTTTCACTTCTCAGTAGGAATCTCGGGGCGCGATTCCTTCAAGGGGGGGCGTTTTGTAACATCCCAAGTATGAAAATCTCCCCCCTAGATGTTTTGTTTTTGTTTTATTATTGCTCTGCATCATGTCATCATATTTCTTTGCATTGTTTGCATCTGTTTCCATCTGTTTTCTATTTTGAATTCCAAAACAAATTCAATTGTTGTCATACTTGTTATGTTACAATGTGTCAAATAAAAACTACCAAACAAACAATAATTTGTTCCACCAAAAATTGGAATCAAAACTTAATTTTGGTTAAGTGGCATTTATTCTTTTTATACCAACTTTGCTCAATTCATCTAATTGCCAAACATTAACTAAATAAATATTATTTTTGGAGGACAATGTTTGTTTAAGGTGATTGTTACAAAAATAGAATAATACAAATCTTTTCCAAAGTTTGAAAACCCTAGGACCTTTGTTTTCTCTCTCTATTCCAAATCTGCAAAAAAAAGTAATAACAGAAAAAAAAATAGAGAGAGAGAGAGGGGAAAAAGGCACCCAGCCCACTTGGGCCAGCCCAAGTGGCCCTGGCCTGCTTACCTGTTCGGTTGTCTTCCACCTCTGTACGGCCTCCATCCCCATCGACCACGTAGCAGGCACAGGAGCAGACGGTGATCGGCAGCTCCACCTCCTCCTATAACCTGAGCTCACCCCCCTCCTCTTGCCCTAATTTCTTCTCCACCCTCCTTCTCCCTCGAGCGCCTCCATCTCTCCTCCCCTTTTCCCTCTCGCTGCTTCTCCTCCCTGTTTTTCTCTGTTAGTCCCGAGAGCACCAACTCCGACGCCCTCTCCGGCTCGCCGCCGGCACCACGGTACCCGCCCGGCCGCGGTAGGGCCGGGAACGGAACCGGCCGAATCCCCTCTCCCGCCTCGTGCCTTCCGTCTCCCCCGAAGACCGCCGGAGCGCCGCCGCCATCGCCGGTTTCCGCCACCGACCGAACTGCTCCTCCATCGAACATCTCTGTAAGCAGACGCCTGCCCGCCATCTCCTCGCCTCCTTCCTCTCGCACGGGCCCACAGCCGCACCGGCCGGCCACCGCACCACCACCGCCCGGCCGCACGCACCTGCGCGGCAGACCGCCGCAGCGATCGCCGGCGGGCATCGCTCGGCCGCACGTCCCTGTCGCTCTCCGTTCGCTGCCTGCTTCCGTACCTGCACGTAAGAGATTCAGAAATTCAGTTACTTTCAGATCTATCGCGGTAACTGAACTACAAAATCAAACCTGCTCTCTGTCTATCACGAAACCGAACCAGCCCAAGTGGTTAGCTATTCCGTGCGCAAGGGAGAGGTCCCGGGATCAAATCCCAGGGGAGGCAATTTGCCTCCCCAATTTTTTTCCTTGACCGCCCGTGGCTGGGACCCGCATGTCATGCCCCCTGGAGGCCACCTCAGCGCCACCGTGGCGATGGCCCCACTGTCAGAGCCTGGGGTTGCCCACTGCGCGGTGCACCTAGTTTTTTCGGCCCTTTTTCTTTATTTAAGTCCAGTTTTTATCACAGTTTAGTCCCTAAACTTCAAACCCAAATAACTTTTAAATCCCAACTCCAACAAAAATAAATAAAATATGTACACCGCACCAAATTAAATTCTCTATCTATCTATAGCCTTTGTTTTCTGTTTTGAGTTTTCAAAATGCAATTCAAATTTGAATTCAAATAATTCAATTGCAATTTGCTAAAATCCATAACTAATTCATTATTAATCCAAATCATGCAAATAAAATATGTTTTCCATACCATTTTAAATAAACTATTCAAATATAATTTTTGTTTTCTGTTTTGAATAATTCAAATTGCCTAAACAATTTAAATCTTGTTTAATTCAATTAAAACTTGTTTAATATTGTTTAATTCATAATTAAATAATCCTAACTCCTATTTCAATATTTGAAACATGTAATCCAACTAAAAGCTGATGTTATTTTCAAATATAAATTTTGTTATTTGTTTTGAACACTTTAACTTGATGAAAACAACAATTGTTTATGTGACACCTTTAAGGAACCAAAAATTCCATAACTTACTAAATAAATTTCTAAATTGGTAAACCCTATTTTAAATTGGTTCTATTGTTGTTATTTTGTTGTTTTCCTCATCCATGCATCATACTAATTCACCTTCATCTGTTGATTAGTTGGAAAACAAATAATCTAACCCAAAATTCATGGGCTTTTCATATGCAACTCAAAATTGCATATGTGTCCAATTAAATTGTGTTACCATGTCAATTAGTTTATTTTGATGCATCTATTAACCTGCCATGCATCATCTTTGTTTGTGCACTATGCCATGATATTGATTGTCTACCCTTTCTTCTTTGTCTGTTTGCTTCTTCTCGGTTAGACGACGACGTTGAGACCGACGATCCTTACGACACCCCTTCAGAGGTTTTAGCTCAGTACCAGGCTACTGGGTTTGCAGGCAAGTTATCACTCACATGAATCATCGAGTTCTCTTCCACACTTGTTGTCGATACTATCCTTTTGTCTATTATTGCTAGCCCTATGTATCGTTGCTTGTTCTCCGAACCTATCACATGATACCCTGAACCAATGATATTGCCTCACCTCCATACCTACAGCCCTTGCTTGTGCCTGTTCTCATCTAGCATGCTTAGGGTTGCTTCTGCTCGAGTCTGTTGTCGGTTACTTCTTCTACTATTATTTTTTGTACCGGGGGCTCGAATTTAATCAATCAATCCTGTTAATTGCTACTGGTAATAATAATTTGATGATAAGGCACCGGCAGGAGGCCATAAGTGGTTTTGAGGCCTGCTAGTGTTGACCCTAATAGGAAAAGGGTCTTGTCTACTGATCCATGATGAGCGTGCTCACCGCATCCGGGTGGTAGTATGGGACCCCCCTCGACTTAGACTTGATCTGCAGTTTGTCCGAAGAGCCACACTTAGTTCGGGTGTTCCATTTGCTCCTTGCATAATGGGAGGTACCCCCATTGGTTACTGGTGATGATGATGATGCATATAGGGCGAGGCCTGTGGTGCCGGGGGGTGTGGTTTTCACCCTTGCGCTTAGGTTAGGCGGACTGGCCGGGACCTTATAGCTCCGTGGCTCCTAGGATGGATTGTAGAGAGGGTTTGGGTCGTGTCAAGTCCACCTAAGTTTTAGTTGGTGGCTTGAGTGTGTACGGGTACTGGAGCACACCCTGCAGGGATAAATCTTCTCGAGAAGCCGTGTTTTCCGCGGTTATGGATTACTTGGTGAAAGTACTGGCTAACAAGTACTCAGGACAACTTAAACATAATGATCAACCATGTATCACCCAATGCTAAATAACTTGACTAGTAATAGGATATTCACACAATAACTTGACTCATCTTTAATACAACGGTGTGAGTTATCCTCGGATTGCTTCTTCGGATAAGGGGCGAGATTCAGGATGGGTTTGTTTGAAGTTATCTTTCAGTTGGTTACAATCCTCGATCTTATCTTCTTCTGTTAGCCGGAACTTGTAGTATTTTCTGTAGTTGGTTAGAGCAGCCCGCTGCAGCTTTTATAACACCTATCTCTTCCGTTGATCCCAAGCATCAATGCTTGTGTTGACGGGTAACTCTTTGATGAAGTGTGAGTCTTGCTTGCCAGTACTTGGATGTACTGACCCCGTTGGGGCTGTGGTTTACGCAGACTACGACTACGGCTACGATGATCACCAGGATGGCTACTTCGTGGAGTTCGACGAGGCTGCCGACGAGTAGATAGCGGACCCGGGCAGGATCCGACGACTTCGTGGATGGGCTCCGTTTTCTTTTCATTGCCGGCCTCTTAGGCCTATTTGGATTTGTCTGTACTCAGACCTGTTGAATGCTTCCGCTGCTATGTAATGATGCTATGTTGGGACATGTGTCCTCTGTATGAGTGTATTTGCTATCTCTGCCTTAGTGAAGGCTATTTGCAAACTTATTTCATTCTTTTGTGTCTTAGAGACATTCTGTGATTTCCTTTTGTTCAAAGCTGTTGACGTACAGTGCGTGCTTGTTATGAAGTACGTCGGCAGTAGTGCCTTAGGTTCCTAGCGGATAGTTTACTCCGACGGTGGAAGCAGGGCTTGTGTTGTCGCGCATAAGCGCAGGCCTACCAGGAAGCTGGGACGTGGGAGCAGGTATGCCCCATAATCCAAGCACCTGCTATCCAGTTCGTGCGATGAGTATCCTCTACAACCCATCTTGGCAAATGCAGGTAAACGGCAAAGATGCCAGAGGCGAACCAATATACAAAACCGCAGCAGAAAATGCGGAAGCAGCGTTTGCCATCCTCAACAATGACTTGTACTCCAATGGTGAAAAACTCCAAGGGGTGTATGCTTTCCTAGGAAAAGCATTGCAACAACAACAGCGAGCCCAAGAGCGATCAGGGAAGTTGCACGATAACTCCGCCCTATGCAAAACAGCTACTTGCGCCGCTGGAGCACCTGGACCGGAAGAACCTGGAGATTCAGGTAATTCAAAGGATAAGAAAGCGGATCCGAGAAAAGACAAGAAATATCCCGACAATAGGGATGAGGCGTCTAGAACCGGATCTCATCTACCGAAAGGTGGAAGCAAACCCCATGATCGGGAAGAAAAATACCGGAAAGATGGCAAAGCAATGCCACCTCCGAGACACCCTGCTGAAAAATCCGGAAGACATGATGTACCTCACAGACGTGAGAGATCTCGGACACCCCCTAAGGATAAAGAAAGGCATAGGAGTAGAACTCCGCCTCATCCAAAAGGGCGTGAGCTTGAAAGAAATAGAAACGATCCTGGAAAAGCGCGTACGCGCAACAACGGAAAAGAAAGGAGTAGATCCCCTTCTGTCCATTCAGCCGGCAGGTATTCCGCACACATGGATAGAGCGGAAAAGGATGATCTATACTTTGGACCTAAGGGTTTCACTGATAGGATCCGAAGGACAACCCTGCATTCTGGCTTCGCCAAGGTCGGTCCAACGTACCAGAAATATACCGGCAGTACAAACCCGGATACCTGGCTCTCAGACTATCATACAGCCGTCCAGATAAACAATGGGACATACCTGGAAGCTGTAAAGTTTCTTCCCCTAATGTTGCTGGATGGAGCCAGAGATTGGATCAATGGATTGCCGTCAAGAACTATCGACAGCTGGGATGATATGGCTCGAGTATTCACTCAGCATTTCCGGGGAACGTACACGCGCCCGAACAGCATCAACCAGCTGAACCGTTGCACCCAATTCGAGGATGAACCATACGTGGATTTCATCTCCAGATGGACGACAATGAAGAATAGTTGCTCTGGAGTAACTGACGTACAAGCAATGCATGCTTTCGTCAATGGCCTAAAACCCGGATTAGTACCGTTCATGGTTGGTTCCAAACAGCACAAAGATCTCGGATCTATGCTTACAACCGCCAATGAGCATGCTGCTGCCGAACACGATATCAGAGCAAGAGGTGGCAATATCGACACACTGATACTGGCCAACAAAAACCCTCGCTCTGAGAAAAAAGAACTTCAGATGCAACACCAAAACCCAAAGAAGTTAACATAGCCTTTGGAAGTGAAAAAGGGAGCAGATGGAAAGGACGCAGTTCAGAACCAATCAACTACACTAAAGAAGAGTGGGAGAAGATTAAGTAGGAACTCTGCGTCCACCATTCGCAGTTTGGGAAACCCACCCCATACGAACGCACAATGTCGGCTGAATAAGCACATGAAAGGCAGTGCAGGATCCGGAAACAAGGGGAAGAGTTCCAAAAGGAAATTCTCTAAGCAAAAGCCAGAAGCTGAAAAAGAAGACAGTGAATCGGACACTGACGAAAAAATCCAGGAACAACAGCGGAAAGGCGAACCCAAATTTCCGATAGTTGATGGAGAATGCGCCCTAACTTTCCTAGCAACTCCATCAGCAAAGGTGGCGAAAAGAACACTTCGAGAAATAAACGCGGTTGTTCCGGCAACCCCGAAATTCTTGAAATATTCGAACACACCAATAACCTGGGATCAGTCTGATCATCCCGGAAATATCCCTGAACGCGGCACACAAGCTCTTATTTTAAGCCCTATTGTCCAGAACACTAGGCTAAAAAGAGTGCTGATGGACGGAGGATCCAGCATCAACATTATGTACCTGGATACGTTGAGACATCTGAAAAGCTCCGAGACCCAGCTCAATCACAACAACATACGCTTCCATGGCATTGTTCCTGGCAGGCAAGCACGATCCCTAGGAGAAATTTCCCTAGATGTCACTTTCGGAGAAAAAGATCACTTCCGTCAGGAAAAAGTATCCTTCGAGGTGGTGCCGTTCGAAAGCGTGTATCACGCGATACTCGGACGTCCAGCTTTCGCCAAATTTATGCCAAGATCATGTTATATCTATAACAAGCTGAAGATGCCAGGGCCGAAAGGAGGGGTAATCACCATAACTGGAGACTTCAAGCTGGCGAATAAGCTGGAAAAAGAAAACGCCCTTTGTGCTGAGAAAATCATAGCAAAGGAAGAGCTGAAGGAGCTGGCTAAGGAGGTATCGCTGACGGAAATTCCGGCAGGAAAAGAAACTCGGAAGCCAGCAGATAGCTTGAAGGCATCCGAGAATACAAGACAGGTAATCCTAGATCCTAAAGATCCGACAAAATTTGTCGTAGTAGGAACTGGGATGACCGACAAATAGGAAGGCGAGCTCATCAAGTTCCTCCGTGAGAACTGGAATATTTTCGCCTGGTGTCCAGCTGACATGCCAGGCGTACCCAGGGAACTTGCTGAGCATCAACTAAAGGTGATTCCAGGCTCCAAACCCGTCAAACAAGGTCTCCGTCGATTTGACGGAAGAAGACGGAAGGCTATTGGCAAAGAAATTATCCGGCTTTTAGCAGCAGATTTCATTCAGGAAGTAATCCACACTGATTGGTCTGCAAACCCGGTATTAGTACCGAAGAAAGACACTACTGCTCTTAGAATGTGTATAGATTACACCGGCTCGAACAAGTTGTGTCCAAAAGATAGGTTCGCGTTACCGCGAATCGATCAAATAATAGATGCCACTGCAGGCTCTGAGCTTTTATGCTTTTTGGATGCTTATTCCGGGTATCACCAAATACGCATGAAAAAGGAAGATCAAATTAAGACTTCTTTCATAACCCCGTACGGGACGTATTATTACGTAACCATGCCATTTGGCCTGAAGAACGCAGGTGTAACTTACCAGCGTTGCATGCAACGTTGTTTGCATAGTCAGATTGGCAAAAACGTCCATGTTTACGTGGACGATATTGCTGTCGTAACCAAGGAAAAAGACACACTCCTTGAGGATTTGCGAGAAACCTTCGAAAATTTACGCACTTACAAGATGAAGTTAAATCCATCAAAGTACGTATTCGGGGTTCCCTCAAGAAAACTTCTGGGGTTCATCGTTTCTCATAGAGGAATAGAAGTTAACCCGGAAAAGATCAAAGCCATCTTGAACATCTCCAAACCTACGTGTGTGAAAGATGTCCAAAGATTGACGGGTTCCGCTGCTGCCGTCAGCAGATTTATTAGTCGGCTGGGGGATAAAGCCTTACCACTCTACAAGTTGCTGAAAAAATCCGACAAATTCGAGTGGACAGAAGAGGCCGATGCAGCGCTAACCCAGTTAAAGGAAACTTTGATGAAAGCTCCGATTTTGGCATCCCCAAAAGACGAAGAACCTATGTTATTGTACCTCACGGCTACAAACAGGGTTATTAGTGCAGTAATTGTTGTGGAACGGAAGAAAGACGAACAAAGTATACCAGACCAGCATCCGGTATATTACATAAGCGAAGTTTTCTCCGAGTCCAAGCAAAGGTACCCACACTACCAAAAACTGGCATATGGCGTATTTTTCGCATCTAGAAAGCTACGTCATTACTTCCAAGGACATTCCATAACAGTGGTATGTAAAGCACCACTAGGGGATATAATAAACAATGCGGAGGCAACTGGCCGAGTAGCCAAATGGGGTATCGAGCTAGCAGCCTTCGACATTAAGTATCAGCCAAGGACGGCAATAAAATCCCAGGTTCTGGCAGATTTTGTCGCCGACTGGACGGAAGCAATGGAGAAAACGCCAATGCCGGAGTCCGAGTACTGGATCATGCATTTTGACGGATCCAAGATGAAGGAGGGCGCCGGAGCTGGTGTAGTCTTAAAATACCCTAAAGGAGATACAATGGAGTATGTATTATAAATACACTTCAACGCCAGCAATAATGTGGCAGAATATGAAGCTCTGCTTCATGGCTTGCACATTGCAAAAGAAATAGGCGTCAAGCGCATACTGTGCTACGGCGACTCGGATCTGGTACAGCATCAGCTTAACCAAACCTGGGACGCAAAAAGCCCTATAATGGCCGAATACCGGAGAACGGTGGATGAGTTCGCCATCTGCTTTTTCGGATTCGAAGTACTCCACGTTAAAAGGGAGGAGAATTGGAACACGGATGCGTTAGCCCGCATGGGGTCAGAAAGGGTAAAAATCCTACCACCAGGTGTGTTCGTCCAACATTTGTACGAGCCATCCATAAAAGGTGGAGATATCGATTACCCCTGGCTTCCGAATCAATTGAAGTTATGCTCGTTAACCCGGAGTGGAAAATCCCATATTTAAACTTCTTAGTCAATCAGAAGTACCCGAAAGGAGCAGACGAAGTCTTGCAGAGACAAATTCAGTGTCGATGCAAAGGATACACGGTAATTGATAATTGCCTGTATAAACGCAGTACTTCCGGAATTTTTCTGCGGTGTATTTCACCAGAAGAAGGACGAGAAATCCTGCAAGAAATCCATGCCGGAGATTGCGGACACCATGCTCAATCAAAAAGCATAGTTAAAAAAGCGTTCCGTGCCGGGTTTTTCTGGCTAACAGCCAAGACAGATGCTGAGCACATAGTTAACACATGTGAAGGGTGTCAATATTACGCCAAGCAGACTAATATGCCGGCCCAAGCACTCAAAACTATCCCAATTACATGGCCGTTTGCGGTCTGGGGGCTAGATATGATGGGACCGTTCAAAACTGCGCGAGGCGGACTTACACATCTACTTGTAGTTGTGGATAAGTATACCAAATGGGTGGCGGCTAAACCCATCAAAAAGCTTGATGGTGTAACTGCCAGAAATTTCATCATTGACATAGTCATGAGATATGGCGTTCCACACAGCATAATAACCGACAACGGGACAAATTTCTCCATTGGAGAGTTGGCAAAATATTGCCGACAAACGGGAATTCGCCTAGATCTCGCATCTGTGGCACACCCGCAATCCAATGGACAGGTTGAGAGAATGAATAACTCAATCCTGCAAGGAATAGGCCCAAGACTCGAATCTCCTCTTCATAGAGCAGCTGGAGCATGGGTAGAGGAGCTACCTTCCGTGCTTTGGAGCATTCGAACGACGCCAAACAGGTCAACTGGGCAAACCCCGTTTTTCCTAGTTTACGGTGCGGAAGCTATTCTTCCAACGGACATGATCCATGATAGCCCAAGAGTGCGGGATTTCGATGACTCGGATGCCGAAGAAGCACGACAGGATGCCGTAGATCTCTTAGAAGAAGAACGAGAGTTTGTGCTTCAAAGATCCGCCATTTACCAGCAAGGTTTACGACGTTATCATAGTCGGAAAATCAGGCATCATTCTTTTAAAGAAGGTGACTTAGTGCTGAGATTGGTGCAGCAAAGAAAGCACAAATTGGCCCCAGTGTGGGAAGGACCATTTGTAATCAGCAAAGCTATGAAAAATGGGTCATATTATCTTGTAGATATTCGGGACACGGAAGATGATCCCGAGAAGCCGAATCGCAAAAGAAAGAGAAAGATATATGATGAACTAGGAGAGACAAAGAGGCCTTGGAGCATCCAGCAGTTACGTCCCTTCTATACTTAGTTCAATTTCTATGTAAACATCTTTGAGATCATGAAATAAAGTTGTCGGAATTTTGATATCCATGTTTTTACAAGTTGATTATAGTACAAAGCATGATTCCACCTTATCTATTTCCCAATGATCTTACAAAATACTCAATGTTAACCCGAATTCTGCCTACGTGCTCGGTGTTTAAAAACTGAATGTTTTTCAGCCTGCTAACGCCTAAAGGAAACTCGGATTGTGCCTGCGTGCCCAAGTTTAAAAAAATTCCTTACTTTTCTCTAAGTATTATCTGATTGTTTATGTGTTGGGTCACTGGAGCTAGTTAGTAAAAATGCCTTTAGTATGATCCATGATTCCGAGTTTAAACTGATCGGTTATACCCAGTTACTCGGCATGATGATTCATAATACCATCGAGCCATTTCAAACACTAAGGACAGTTAAAACATATAAACCAGAGAACTTAGAAGGCAAAGGAATATTAAAACCCGGAAACCTTGCAAATAATTTTATAATTAAAACTGCAAAAGGCGGAGTTCTTGTTTATACAAAAGGAATAGAAGCATTACAATATGAATTACATTGTAAAAGTGCAGTAATGCTCCTATTGTCTACTTTCATCATCCAGGTTAAAGCAGCCCTTCAAGCGTCCGAGTCTTCTTCGCTGCTGTCATTCTCGGGGGCTTCCGGAATCTCCTCTTCTGGATAAGTGATGGAGATGTTCACCATGGAGGCGATCTTGGTGGCGTGGCCTTTGATTTCATCAAAGATCGTTTATCACTGAGTTTCCGTGTATCCTTGGGGGATACCGGACGCCACACGCCAAGACTTTGCACCAGGATAGTGCATACGCATAAGGCCGAGTGCCATGCGTGCACCACCCCGTGCAGCGGAGCGTAGGATGGATTCCCTGGACTCCGCCACCTCCAAGATGGCACCCGGAAGTTTTTCAACTTCCGAGAACTCCCCAGTCCTTGTGGGAAGGAGCTTGTTGACCAGCTGCATGTCGGCAGCTCTGATCGCAGTCCACGTCTTCCCAAAGGCTCGGATTCTGTCAATCCGAGTGATATTTGGGTTGCCTCCTGTTTTTTCAGACAAAGCAACCAAAAAGGTTAAGTGAAAAAGCAGAGAAAGAAAGCAAGACATGGATAAATGGTAGATGAAGTAAAACTTACCGATGATCTGGTCGATTTCGGAGCCTTCGTCCAGGCGCAGATTTAGGGCATTTTCCAAGTCCTGAATTGTGGACTTGTCCTTTTCCGCCTGTTCGGAAGCCTTGGAATGAGCAATTCCAAGGGCCAGATTGCTGGCTTCCAGATCCTTTTGGGCCTTCATAAGTTGCTTATGAAGGTCCAGGTTTTCCTCACGGAGACTGGTAGCGTTTCCGGCATCCTCAGCTATTTGCTGGGCCTTAGCTAAAGCAGCTAGAAAGCAAGGAAAATTCCGAGTTTAGAAAAATCCCAGAAAAGTACTTAGACAAAAAGCTGAATAAAAAACTTCAGAGGGAAAAAGTTTACCTGTTGTTTCCTTCAGCTGCAGCTGAGACGATGCCAGCTCCGTCTCTTTCACCTCAAGAATAGAAAGAAGATTTCTAACTTCCTTATTCTTGACGGAAATTTTATTGAAAACTTCCATGTTAATAGTTTCGGCGGTTTGCTGGAACACGACAAGGAAAAGAGTAATTAAAAATCATCAAGGCAAAAAGTATACATTTTGCTTAACGCTTGGGGGCTAGAGTTAAATACCTGGCTCATTCGCTGCAACCCCTCCAAGTTTTCATTGAACTCTTTTGCGTATTCCGCAAAAAGAATTCCGTCCGCGCTTAAGCCGTCGTTGAGGTTCTTGAAGTCCTTGTCGAAGGTGGGAATCTCCTCGTCGATTGTGCGAGAAGAATTGCCCACCTCTGGAGCCGCCCTTTCCCTCGTGTCCGTGTCCGACACAACGGGCTGGCTGGGCTCCAACGACTTGGTGGTGGGAGCTGTTGCATGCTCTTCCGCCATCGTGGACGGTGTGTCCGGTGCGATGACGGGGGAAGGATGAGGGCCTCTGTTGGTCACAGCCTTATGCCTCTTCAGCTTCTTTGGCTTTAAGGTAGAGGGAGGCAGGCTAAAGGCAAAAAACAAAAACCCGGAAAGGTTAAAACTCCGAAGACGATAGAAAACTTCGATAAAAAAAAATAAACCCGGACATTCTAACCTGGAGGTGACGACGGGAATCCCGTCAAGATCGATGATTTCCTCAGAGGAGGAAATCTTCTTGCGCTTGCGCCCACCTGTGAAGGCGGCGTGCAAAGCCTCCAGATCAGATTCGGAGGCAAGCTCCGATTCAGGAAGCTCAGCAATCTGTCGAAAAGAAAAAGCTGAGTTAGAAGCAAAAAATCCGAGAAAACATAGTCAAATTCTACCCAAATGACGGAAAAATACCTTGGGAGCCGGATTGTCGGCCGTATACATAGGCGGACTCGCTTCATATTGGTCGCGTGATGCAACCAACTGGTTCACGCGCCGCCGCAGATCCTTCACGGTCCAGTCTTTGCTGGTTGTCCGCATTTTGTCGTTGGCGCCCGTGTACTCGCAGAGGAGACGGCCGCCATGATTGGCTAATGGCTGGATCCGCCTTTCCAACTAGCAAAGGACCGTGTCCATGCCGGTTAGAGGCGGATCCAAGGAGGTGAGCTTGGCGATGCGCCGCTTGATCCTTAGTAGATCAGGCGGCAGGACTTGGACGGCTTATGTTCCCCAATTCTCTTGGGGAACAGCTGCGGTGTTGGTGAAAGGTGGAACCCCGATGGCCTTTGTCGGAAAAGGAACATCGGGATGATAGAAGAAGGAACCCGTCCAGAATTTGACGGATTCCGAGGTTCTGATCTTGGGGAACCATTCCTCCCTAAATCTCCTAAGAGTGAAGGAGATGGTCCCGCAAGTCGGGAGTGCGCCCTCCGAAGAGTTCCGCTTAACCCCGAAACAGTACAACCCGAAATCTAACCTAGGTTCTATGCCTAGGAAACCCTCAAAGAAGGCCTGAAACCCGGCCATATAGAGAATGGAATTGGGTGGCAGGTTATGGGGCTGGATGTTGTAATGGGAGAGAATTTGGAGGAAGAAGGCGGAAGGTGGCAATCCCATACCTCTTAGGAGATGGGAGGAGAGAAGAACCCGCTCGCCGTCGTTTGGCAGGGGTTCGTTCTCGTCCTCAGGGAGCCGCCATTTCCCTTTGAGTACCAACCCCTCCTTTTCCATGTTTGGAAGGAGGGATGGGGGAATGCTGTAGGCAACCCAGTTGCCGGCAGATTCCACTTCTTCGTCCGCTCCGACAGCGGCGTGTCGCACCCGGACTTCTAGAGGATACTCACAGTCCGCTAAACAGTAGAGAAATGGCTTACGGGGCATACCGGCACCCGCATCTCAATATGAGTAGGCCAACACGTAAACGTGTGACAACCATTCTCTTACTATTCATCGTCTGTGCAAACCATCCCATAGAAATCCAGCTACTTCCATTGACGTACTTCATAACATACACACATGGTACGTCAACGGCATTTGAACAATTGATATCACAACAGATATCTAAGACACAAATAAATAGAAATAAGTTGCAAATAGCTCTCACTAGAGCAGAGATAGCAAATACAATCATCCAGAGGACACATGTCCCAACATATCATCATTACATCACAGCGGAAGCATCCAAAGTGTCTAAGTACAGACAAGATCCAAATAGGCCTAAGAGGCCGGAAACGAAAAGACGAAGCCCATACACGTAGTCTCGGATCCTGCCCGGGTCCGCTATCTACTCATCAGCAGCCTCGTCATACTCCACGTAGTAGCCATCACGGGGATCCTCGTAAGCGTAGTCTGCGGAAACCACAGCCCCAAAGGGGGCAATACAACAACGTTACAATTTTAGTTTCATAGGAATTTATAATTTTGAGTCGTATAAGATTTCCTTTTCAATCAATGTCAGAACCATCCGATATCAGTGTTACAATTTGTGCAAACAGGTGTGATTGTTTTTCCTGCTTGTGTATTGTGATGCTGAGTAGGCCACCCTGTGTTTTTTCCTTCATCTAGTTCAAAAAAATGTTCTTAAGCTAGGATTTCGTGCTTATAGGAGCATATTTGAATTGCCTTTCGTCCAATTATCCGCCCCAAAACAATAGTTCGTAATTGCATTCTTCATCAACATAGCAATTGTTTTGTTCATCCGCACACACTAGTAGAAAAAAGGCCTTCCATACGCCCCCATCAGTCCCCAAACGTCGCGCACCGTGACTAATGAGTCTTTAGTCCCGGGTCGGGAGGAGACCCAGGACAGAAGGTCATACGTCGCGGGTTGGGAAGCGCGTTGAGGCGCGTGGAGGGCATTAATTCCGGTTGACCTGGCCGCCCGGGACTATTGGTCCTTTAGTCCCGGTTGGCGTGGCCAACCGGGACTAAAGATCAAACTTCTCGCCTCCCGCGCGGCGATTTTTATTTCGCGAGCGAGGCAGAAGGGCGCCATTCCACAGCGCGCGTCTCGGAGTCTCTGTTTCTCTTCCTCTCTTCTCTGTACTCTGTCTTCCTCCTCATCTCTTCGATCGATCTTCACCAAGCACACACCATGGCTGAAGTTTGGAAAGAATACAATGGTCCCACACCATGCGGCAAGGTTCTCGACGTGTGCTACACCAACAGTTGTGAGAGGCTGCCCGGTGCTCTTGGTTATTTGACCGATCTCTATGACGCCTCTCCCGATGAACACCGGTTCTTCGGGCTTGATCTGGAGTATACGGCGAATCAGAGGGATGTTGCCGTCATCCAGATTGCCTTCAAGGAGTCCGTGTTGATCTTCCAATGGTCAAGGTAACGCACACGTACAATCTTGCATCTTCGATTTTTTTGTTGCATGTGAAGAATACATGTGTTGCAACATATCTAACACGTATCAATTTTTTGTTGTTGCAGTAGTTCAAAGTATTGTCCGGCCCTTGTTGATTTTCTTGTCAACATGGGGTTTGACTTTTGTAGCGTTGACATCACGCAAGACCGTCCGAAGTTGATGCGCTTGGGTATTATGATACCTGAAGATCACTACATTGATCTTCAGAATCTTATCCAGTTGAACGGGCCAAAGACCGGGATGGCTGTCATGGCAACTGCCTTGATCCACGAGGGTTACGAAAGGATGAAGTCTGATTTTCCCTCGAAGAATCACCGTTATTGGGAGAAGACCCCGCTGGACTTGACGAACGTCAAGTATGCAGCCATAGATGCATATGTCTCCTTTGAGTTGTTCCGCATCTACTCGACGGAGCCATAGATGTATGCATGTAATGGGTTATCTTAGTATATATATGTAATGGATATCTTTTGTTATGTAATGTTCCGTATTGTGAGACTTATGTAATGGATATCTTTTGTTATCACTTGTCTTTTGTTATCACTTGTCTTTTGTTGTTCATAAAACTATGTGTGAGACTTATTTTATTTGTGATTTAGTTATCACTTGTCTTTTGTTGTTCATAAAACTATTTTTGTTTCCTATAGTTTTAAATGACTTGGATATTATTTCTATATTAATTCCTAGCTATACTATTTCTATATTATGTCAAACACACGTTTCAAAACAAGCAAAAACAAAAACACATCAAGAAAACAAAACAGAAAAACTACAGATTCTATATATCTGTTAACAAAAAATTAGTATTATTGTTCTTCATTTTTTGATATATTATTTGTATTATTAAGATTTTAAAATGAATTAGTATTATTGTTCTTCATTTTTTGATATATTATTTGTATTATTAAGATTTTAAAATGAATTAGTATTATTGTTCTTAATTTTTTGATATATTATTTGTATTATTAAGATTTTAAAATGAATTAGTATTATTGTTCTTAATTTTTTTGATATATTATTTGTATTATTAAGATTTTAAAATGAATTAGTATTATTGTTCTTAATTTTTTTATATATTATTTGTATTATTAAGATTTTAAAATGAATTAGTATTATTGTTCTTCATTTTTTGATATATTATTTGTCTTATTAAGATTTTAAAATGAATTAGTATTATTGTTCTTCATTTTTTGATATATTATTTGTATTATTAAGATTTTAAAATGAATTAGTATTATTGTTCTTAATTTTTTGATATATTATTTGTATTTTTAGAAATAATACAAATTAAAAGTTAAAGTTTATTTATTTATTCAAAATAATTAATTACATCATTACTTTTGTTTATTAAAAGATTTATTTGAAATTCAGACAATAAAGAAATGTGGCATCGAGTCTCATGTTAAGCGTGCGAAACACTTGGATGCGGGACGGGATGGAACTCGGAAGTTAAGCGTGCTAGTGCTAGAGTAGTGGAAGGATGGGTGACCGAGCGGGAAGTTTGACCATGAGTAAGTAATTTGACTAGAGATAATTGTAGTTAGACACTAAGCAAATAATACAAATTCTGAAAAAAAAAGGGAGTGAAAAAAGGTGCGAAAAATAATTAGAAACCAAATGAATTAAAAAAAATTACGAAATAAATCTAGTCCCGGTTCATGTGGCCAACCGGGACTAAATGTCCTCCGCCTCCCGGCTCCGCCACCCGCCCACGTGGACGGGCCTTTAGTCCCGGTTCGCAGTCGGCGCGACTATAGAGTGGGGTCTTTAGTCGCGCATTGCTAGTCCCGGTTGCTGGGTCGGGACTACAGGCCCTGGCGAACCGGGACTACAGCCCTATTTTCTACCAGTGACAAAATAATGGTTTTGTTAAGATTGAGGGAGTACCTAGGTATTGCTTCGTATTTTTCTTGACAAAACGACATTATATAATTTGTGTAGATAGAAAAAATTTAGGTCTCGCAAACATATTCAAGGACAACGTGACATTACCGGACTCGACGGATATGCCGAGTGCCTTGGACACTCGGCAAAGCCTAAGCTACACTCAACAAAGGGATTTTCTTAGTGCGATGTTCGGCGCATGAAACTCGACCAATGTTAACAAATATATGTTTGTCGACTCTTTTTGGACACTCGGTTAACATGTATTTCTTAAGTTTTTTTTGTGAGACTCAGTAAAGATTACAACCCAGTTGAAAAATTCTATAAAACGGCGCGAAGAGTGTAGTAGCAGGTTTGCCGAGTGTTTTCTAAGTGATCCACTCGTCAAAGCCATCTAACAGTGTGATACTTGGCAAATAGCACCCATTGAATGTATACTCAGCAAATACATGTTTGCCGAGTGTTTTTTTGGGCACTCGTGAACATGTATTTTTTCACACAAAATTGTGTACCTTGGCAAAGATTGTCACTTGGTAAAAAACTTCTATCGGACAATGAGAGGATGGCGGTAGCGGATTTGTTGTGTATTTTCTAAGTGGAACACTTGTCAAACCTGTCTACCACAGGTAAACAAGCCGCCACATGACATAATTTTGTCGAGCGATTACAAAGACACTAGGAAAATGTGACGACAAAACAAACTAGATATGTTCCAGATATACAAGTGATAAATTTGTTTTACCAATATATAAAAAATGTATATAATTCATGTCATGGTCACCCAAAATGTGACATAAATTTGAATTAGCTACAAATAAGTTAGCACACATGTGCACAGAGAGACTGGTAATATTAAGGTATATGCGGATTATCCACCTTATTTCTCTTAGTTGTACTTTTGGTTCTAGTAGCTGCTACCGTTCGGGTCCAAGCCTCGCCTTTATCAATTTAATAAAAAAATTAGTTTTTCCCTCGTTATATAATGCATAGTTCTTCTGGAGTCATACATGAGATTCTATGAACTTGTGTATGCTCATCGAGTCACTCATGAGACGGGTGTTAGGGTACATGAGGGTTGTTCTATTGGTTGAGGCATTAAACTTGACGGTTGTGATATTTAGAAGCACAAACCAAACCTGCAAGTATGCATGATATTTCCTAATCAATGACCGAGAAAATAAGATTCTACATGAATGACTAAAACTGAAGCTCAGGACTAAAATGTTGGAAACAAGTAGAACAAGGATAACTGAAAGATGAAGGATAATAATGATGAAGAAATAAATAGCTAGAGATTTTTTAAAATATGTTTATAGGTATAGGATATAAAATAAAATATATTTGAATTATAGACTCACTTGCCTACTCCTGCAACCTCTCATATTGGTGCCAAGTGAACTGAAATTTGATCATATTAATAAACATAACTTTCAGTGTTGCACTTCCAGTTACTTTGAAGCGTAAACATGGAAGAATGGAAGGAAATAACAACTTGATAATGATGCGATGAAGAAGGTACCAATCGCTCAAAGTTTTTCCGAATCACTAGAAACAGTACCAGCTAGAGGAAAATTATAAGCTACAACAGTCAGAAAATTTGGTTCTCTATGGACAAGACATAAAAGAATTATACATACACAACGCTAGCACCGGCAAAAACTTGGTACCTCGACAACTATGTTGTTTCCTTCAGTGCGAAATACTTGTGGCCTATATATTGAGCTGCTACAGGTGTGCACGCGTAAAAAATAATGTGTTTCAAGTCTTCTGCAGTGAAGTAGCTACAAATATGAAGGGCTATGGGCACTCTCACATAGACATGTAGCTGGAGGACATTACGCATAGGGAGAGTGGATATATAGTTGGAAAATAAGAGACACAACACATACATCGAAGTTAGAATTTGAATCAGTAACAAGACACTAGCTAGTTTGCGGTGTGTGTACAGTTAGCGGATATATATCACGTCATGTTCCAAGTAATCATCTAAATATAGGATCGTGAGGGATCAACATTATGTATACTCATGGAAAATACAAGGTTTTCCTGGGTGATGGGTGTACTATAGCCACAAAAATGGATCGTTGTACACTTTGGCTGGCCGCAGAAGGACCACCTCAAGTGAGGATCCGATCCCACTTGTTCTTCTGTGTGGGTTTCTTGTATAGAGTGCCAGCGATCTAAATAGGAATTTTCCGCAATCGCAATCGGACTCTGGTGACTGTTGTTTGGAGTAGAGAGTCGAGACACTCAAGTAGGATTGCCGTGAAAAGCACATGGGATAATTTTACACAAAAGTACCATAAAATTAGATAGTTCAATAAGAAATTGACAATAATATAATATACAAGCTCTCGTCCTGCTTAATAAATAAAGCCACGAGACAGAACAATGGATAGGAAAACCAAACATTTAGCAATAACACTACAATGATACCAAATAGAACCGTAACTCCACAATAATAGCCACAAGAGGGTAGCGATGCATCACCTCACCATTGTCGAGACCATAGTCAAAGGTTTTCGAAGACCTCCCGAAGAAGGTAGCCACAATGGAGCCCAACATGTTCTTATACATTGATGTTTAAAATATTCCACTCTTAGGAATTTAGGATTATATGTTGCTTTTTACACCTATTTATGCTTAACTTTATGTGTTGAAAACATTGGTATTTTTTACCCGTGGGTACCTGATGTCTACGCACGCTTCTATTCTTGTAGACAATGTTGCGCCTCCAAGTGCAGAGGTCTGTAGAAGATCAGCCAGTTTCTCTTAAGTGGATTACCCAGGGTTTATCGAACTCAGGGAGGAAGATGTCAAAGGTATCCCTCTCAAGCAACCCTGCAAATATGATACAAGAAGTCTCTTGTGTCCTCAACACACCTAACACAATTGTCAGTTGTATAGGTGCACTAGTTCGGCGAAGAGATAGTGAAATGCAAGTAATAAGGATGATTATAAGTAGTAATTGCAATCTGAAATAAAAATGGAAGCAATCAAACATGTAGCAGAACTGATTGTAAACGGTGTTTCAATGCTTAGAAACAAGGCCTAGGGATCCTACTTTCACTAGTGGACACTCTCAACAGTGATAACATAACTCAATGCATAAATGTCTTCACTATGCTACTCTGAACCACTCTCTGGCCGGATAACAAACACCAATCCATGCGTAGGGATGTAACAACACTCCTCAAGTCTGTATTCCCTCTCTAGGGAACCCCACGCTGTCACTATGAGCTACCCAAATTAGTACTAAACAAACGCCACAATTTCATAGGATCATCCAACCGAAGATATAAATATCATGCTAAACCACATGGTGCACACACTGTTACCTTTAGACTGTGATCAAAAGTATCTACGGAGATCTCATAACAAAAAAACTTGAGTAACATAACAGATGAAGAGTAACATCTACTTATTCAACTAGATTACAAAGCTCATGATCACATAAAGATCACACCATGGAGACAGAGATGAAATACATAGCTACCGGTAGAGCCCTCAGCCCCGATGGAGAACTACTCCCTCCTCAACATCGGATACAACAACGACGATGAAGATGGAGGTGGAGTCGATGGAGATGGCTCCGGGAGCACTTCACCGTCCCGTCAGGGTGCCGGAACAGAGATTGCTGACCCCCAAAACTTGTCGGCGGCGGTGGCGGAGCTACAGAACTTTTCGTGGAAGGGGTCCAATCCATTTAGTGTTTATGCATCAGGGGCATATATAGGCGAAAGGGTGATGGCGGTGGGCGGCCAGGGGGGCCACACCACCTGGTGGCGCGACAAGGAGGGACCCTTGCCACCCTATTGTGTGGCCACCCTGTGGCCCCCTCCGGGTCTCCTTCAGACTTCTTTGACGTATCGGGAATTCTAAGAATTTTGGCTTTTGTTTCATCCAATTCTGAGAATATTTCCAGAACAACTTTTTTGAAATAAAAAACAGCAGAAAACAGGAACTGGCTCTATGGCATCTTGTCAATAGCTTAGTCCAAGAAAATCGATAAAAATGGCATAAAGTGTATATCAAACATGTAGCATATAGCATGAAAACAACATGGAACATCAGAAATTATGGATACGTTTATGACGTATCAACATCCCCAAGCTTAGTTCCTATTCTTCCTCAAGTAGGTAAACGATAAAACAAATAATTTCTAAGGTGACATGCTACCAACATAAACTTGATCATCATAGTAATGTAAAGCATGTAAACTAGGGTCAAATAAATAAAGGATGTGGTTTATAGATGATATCAAATAGAATAATGTATAAACCATTAAGAATAATAAAAAAAATCAATGAATCAATACTAAAAGTCAATAAACGTTGAAATGGTTTATTACAGATGATTTAAGCTTCAAGAACAACAATATAATTTATCCAAGGCATCAAACTCGCACAACAACTCCTGTTACGATCAAGTCAAGCGATAACAATATGCACGTAGGAAAATCATGAAGATATTTGTGCACTCAAAACAAGCAAGCGTTCTGTATTGGTTCCCGACACCAGGATGTTATGGGTAAAAGAACATTATGAGGGCTTGGAAGGTCAATGGAAGAAAGTCTCACACAACTGAAAGTGATCATTAGACAATAGGAAGTCTAATAATCTAAGTTATGTAAGGAGTAGTGATTGCCACACAACGGATGCACATAGAATTATAAGTGTATGAAAGCTCCCCAATGGAAATAGTGAGGGTGCATCCAACTTGCTTGCTCCCAAAGACCTAGAGCACTTTTGAGAAAGCTCATCATTAGAATATACAAGCCAAGTTCTATAACGTAAAATTTCCCATATAGTTATGCAAGTCATAATATAAAAACTCTATCCAAACTGAAGTATTGGTACTAAATAAGCACAAGTGTGGAATAAATGATAGTAGTGATGCCCCCTCTCTCTTTTTCCCTTTCTTTATTTTTTGGGCCTTTTCTGTTTTTTATTTATTTATTTATAACCTCATTGGTAGGGGCAACACTCTATTTTACAATGAATCATCACACTTTTAGTAATCATAACTCAAATGGAAATATCTCTGATGTATATAAAACTATATGCTCATGCCGGTGTAGCAGTATGCAAAATAACAATGAAGCATGACATCAAGTAACGTAATGAGGATGGATGTTGTATGGCAATATATCTCGGAATGGCTATGGAAATTCCATGGTAGGTAGGTATGGTGGCTGTTTTGACGAAGATACCTTTTGACTTATGTGTAGAAGAACAAAGTTCTCCCACGGGGTTTGGATGCACTGGCAAAGTTTGCACAACTCTCAGTGTGAGAATGAGCAATGCATAGTACCGAAGAGGCTAGCAAATATATGGTTGGTGGAAGTACCTGGAAAACCGTAACATAGAACTCACAATTTAAAATATTACAATTAAAATCATGATCTTACAAGGCATAATGAAAATCACTCCAAGAGGGTCCGTGGCAGTGACAAGTCACTGTTGTGTCGAGACATCATAGTAGAGTTCATAGACGGGGGTGCCATGAGCCTACTGGTAGAACCGTGGGGGGGGGGGGCGTGATAATACGAAAAACGAGAACACCGAGTTTTACCCAGGTTCGGTACGACACAACTAGGCGGCGTTCCTACTCCTGTAATCTCACTAAATCAGGGCTGAAGCCTGAAGTATATAAAGTACAATGTGAGTATGGTTTCGCTAACTCGGCGATGATCAACTTCTCGGCGAGTTGGCTTCTAGCTAATTGTCCGTATCTATTCTTGCTCCTGTCTGGCTTTATATAGGTAGCCATATTAGGGCTTACAGAAAGGAAACCTAGAAGACTACGAAAAGTATTTAACTTGGAAAGTAAGGAATCCGTCTTCTCCTCCAAGCCGTATCACCTTGGGTCATGGTCCGAGTTCTTCTAGAATCCGGCTTCCTGCGCATCAGCTTACTGGGCCGCCCAACGGATTATGATTCATTACCTATGGGCCACCCTGGTAATACGGCTTTTAGGCCAATGTTGTGCATACCCCTAATTGACATATATCCTACAGTAGCCCCCAAGAAGGATTAAGACTTCATTCTGTCGGCCTTCGTTCATTGGCATTGTTTTCCAGAAATGTCGGCGTTTTGTCTTGATTCTTATTTCACCAAAAAATCTCATAACCCAAAACTCGGATTTCACAAAAGTCCGGCTTTTCTTCCACGAGACTTCGCGGAGAAAGAACTTCGTGACATCAGCGATGAAATCTTGCTGATGTCACAGACGTTTGGGTTCAGTCAAACCCTGAAACATATCTTTGACAGATTCTATCGCGCGAAACGAGGAGATAGAAATTATCACCCCGTCCCCTCATTTCCTGGAGTTTTTGGGCGTTACACGCGTCGTGCATCCAACGGCTAAATTATCCGTTGGAACTTATCTCCGCGTGTCCTGGCTATAAATAGCCGCATCGAGGCCTCCGTATCTTCTTCTGCTTCTTCTTCCTCCTCGAGCGCACAGATCTCCATCCCTTAGCAACTAGAGCCCGATCTCGAGAGAACGCAGAGGCCCAGTCCCCGAGCTCTTCTCCGGAAATAGCATCGGAGGATCTAGCTCACAACCGCACCGCCATAAAATGGTCACCGGAGATTCCCCCCGCGCCTCTGACTCGGCGAGCGCCGCCGTGGATATCTAAGACATCATCAACGACTTGGAGCCCCTCTTCAACTCTCCGCCTCGCTCAGCTGCGAGCACGCCGGAGGGGGACGCCGGCGAGTTGGCTAGCGGGGATCTTCCTCCCGTGGTCGGAGACATGTCGCCTCCATAGGCCACTTCTCCTCCTCCTCCTCCCTTCTGTGAACCTACGGAAGAGGATTATACTTGCGGCAGCGAGGATGTCGTCGCTTCCGCCACTGCCGGAGGCGAGGACGAAGGAGAAGAGAACGCCGGAAATTGGAACCACTTCAATGTGGTTCCATCTCATCTCCCAGCATTGGAGAAGGAAGGCTTCATGGTCAAAGACAAATGGCGAGTGAACAAGGACGATCCGAGTCGTCGCGGCAACCCGGCGAGTGAGTTCTCCTGGCTTCCCATATCAACCGAGGTATGGGATTTCCACCTTCCACGCTCTTCTGCCAGGTTCTAGACCACTATAGGATCCAGCCCCATAATTTTCCACCCAACTCCATTCTATACTTAGCCGGATTCCAGGCCCTTTTCGACGGTTATCTAGGGATAGAACCCCACCTGGATTTCTGGCACTATTTCTTTTGCGTTAAACGCAACCCCTCAGAGGTCCCACTTCTGACTTGCGGGACAATCTCTTTTACCCTCCGTAGGTTTTGGGAAGATTGGTTTCCCAAGATCAAAACATCCGAGTCCGTCAAATTCTGGACGGGTTCGTTCTTTTATCATGCAGATGTTCTGTTTCCTGGAAAGGAAACATACATTCCGCCTTCTGTCAATTCCACGGCCAGGCACAAGAAAATTGGGCGTTGACTCTGCCTCCAGATCTGATGAGGATCAAGAGGCGAATTGCAAAACTCGTAACTTCCAATCCTCCGCTAACCGGCATGGACATAATCGTTTGCTGGTTCGGAAGGCGGATCCAGCCCCTTTCTTCTCGCGAAGCACGTCTTATGTGTGAGTACACGGGCCTAGAAGATACGATGAGGGTGACGAAGAGCGCGTTGTCGAAGAAGGACTTCAAGAAACGCGTGAACCAACTGGTTTCTACTCGTGATCAGTACGAGGAGAGCCGGCAAATGTATCACGCCCGAAACCCTGCTCCAAAGGTATACTTCTGTATTTTTGGGAAATTTCTTAAATCTTTATCTTCCTTTTCTCGGATGTTTTTGATTCTTATCCAGAATTTGTTTATTTTCATAGCTTATCGATCTTCCTGAAGTAGAAATCGCTAACGATGACGAGTTAGATGCACTTCACGCCAACTTCCAGTCTGGAGGGCGGAAGAGCAAGAATCCATCCGCCACCCAGGATGTCATTGATCTTGACGGCCTGGCTGTCGCTACTTCCAGGTAAAAACCCAGGGTTTTCATTTGTATTCTCTTTGTTTTGTTTCTCGAGATCTCACATCTTGGATTTTCTTCCTCTTTTCTTTTCAAGCCTTGCCCCCACTACCTTGAAGGTTAAAGGCCGGAAGAAGAACAAAGCTACTGCGCAAAGAGGAGTAAAGACGTCTCCTGCTGCTGCGCCAGTCACTCCAACAGCTGCTGGCGAGGAAAACTCGGCTGCACGGGAAGGATAATATCCCCTGCAGTCTAGCCAGCCCATTGCATCCGACTCGGATGCGAGGGAAAGGGCGATTCCGGAAGAGGGTGGGCCTTCAAATCTTCCTAAGGAAGAGCCCATCCCCAATTTTGACAATGATTTCAAGGTAAAGCAAGAAGATTGTTTTGACGAACACGGGTATATTCATCCGTGGGCGAATTTTTTTTTGCTCATGCTCCCTTAATCCGTCCTTGGCCACAAGGCGGAATTATTGTTAGAAATAATTACGTATTCTTGCCTCGCCAGGTCACACAAGATGGCCTCTGCCATGTAGGAATTACCTTTGCAGAATATGCTAAGGAATTTTCCGACAATCTCGCGAGCTTGCAAAGGATGAGACAGAATATGCTAAAGTATTCTTTTTTTTGCCTTAATTCTTTTCCTTTTGCCTGCTTATTTTCTGACTAAGCAACTTTTACCTTGTCTATATCTCAGCAAACTTCCAAGACCATAGACATCGAAGTTTTCAACAAGCTCACCATTAAGAACAAGGAGGTTAAATATCTCATTGGCATTCTTAATGACAAAGACTCGGAGTTGGCCTCAGTTCAGCAATAGCTGAAGTATTTAGCATGTAAATGTTTTTTTCCATTTGTACTGTTGATGTCTACGCACGCTTCTATTCTTGTAGACAGTGTTGGGCCTCCAAGTGCAGAGGTTTGTAGAACAGCAGCAAGTTTCCATTAAGTGGATCACCCAAGGTTTATCAAACTCAAGGAGGTAGAGGTCAAAGATATCCCTCTCAAGCAACCCTACAATTAAGATACAAGAAGTCTATTGTGTCCCCAACACACCCAATATACTTGTCAGGTATATAGGTGCACTAGTTCGGCGAAGAGATAGTGAAATGCGAGTAATATGCATGGTTATAAGTAATAATAGAAATCTGAAATAAATATGGCAGCAAGCAAACATGTAGCAGAACAGGCGGTAAATGGTGTTTCAATGCTTGGAAACAAGGCCTAGGGATCCTACTTTCACTAGTGGACACTCTCAACAATGATCACATAATTGAATAACTAAATATCTTCTCTTCAGTATGCTACTCTGAACCCTCTCCGGTTGGATAACGAACACTAATCATTGTGTAGGGATGCAAAAAGCATTCCTTAAAGTAAGCATTCCCATGTCTAGTTAACCCCACGCTATCACTATGAGCGCCCTAGAAGGTACTAGACAAACACCACAATTCATAGAGGAGACACACACACGATGTGCACACTGTCACCTTCACACCGCAGGACAAGGTGACTCCAAAGTTCATATTAATAAAATACTTGAGTAGCACAATAGATGAAGAGTAACATCTACTGTTTCAACTAGATTACAAAGCTCACAGTCACATATAGATCACACCATGGGAGATAGAGATGAACCACATAGCTACCAGTAGAGTCCTCAGTCTCGGGGGAGAACTACTCCATCCTCATCATAGGAGACATCAACGGCGATGGAGATGGCGGTGGAGTCGATGGAGATGGCTTCCGGGGGCACTTCTCCGTCCCGGCTGGGTGCCAGAATAGAGATCTATGCCTGAAACTTGGGTTGACAATGACGGCGGATGCGGAAGGTTTCATGGAATTTCGCATATTCTTCTAGGGTTTTCGGGAGGAAGGCCTTAAATAGGCGAAAGGGCGACGTCGGTGGACCACAAGGGTGGCCTCTCACCACCCCCAGACGCGGCCAAGGGGGACCCGTGCCTGGCTATGGTGAGGGCCCCCTGGTGCCCGTCTTCGACTCCTCTTCGGACTACTGGATTCTTCCGGAAAAAATAGGAACTTCGGGATTCGTGGGGTCCAATTCCGAGAATATTTCGAGAACAACTTTTATGAAATAAAAAACAACAGAAAACAGTGAAGTAGCACTTGGCATCTTGTTAATAGGGTAGTCACAGAAAACGTGTAAAAATGCTATAAGGAAGGGAGAAAACATGTAGCAATTGGCATAATATCAACATGGAACATCAGAAAATATAGATACTTTGGAGACATATCAAGCATCCCCAAGCTTAGTTCCTACTCGTCCTCGAGTAGGTAAACAATAAAACAAAATAATTTTTGAGGTGACATGCTACCACACAATCTTGATCATCATAATGTAAAAGCATATGTAAGCTAAGATCATAGAACTTAAACACAAACATGATAAATAAAACTTTAATAGCAAAGCATAGAAATCACTTTGCATCATGAGAAGTAACTCAAATAAAAGATCATGAATAACAATGCAAAGAAAGATATCATTTGTTTCAGGTATAGAGAAAGCATGGCAAAGTGATATTTCGCAGGTCCTTATGAGTTGGGCAAAACATAAATGCCAGGACACCTTCAAAGTTTCACGAGGAGGATTAGAACAAATAATTAGAGAACAAGCAATATCACATCATGAATCAATTAATAATATTTCTGGGACAAATGCACATAAAACTCAGAATGGCAAAATGCTCTCTCAGCTGTGCAAAAAGTTAGAAGATGGAGACTCAACATAAAATTAAAAGAAAGGCCCTTCGCAGAGGGAAGCATGGATCACTCATGTGCTAGAGCTTTTATTTTTATTAAATAGAGGTATTAAAAACTTGACACTCCTCCCATCCATCTTACACAAACAATGGCTAATGTAATCCTCGGGTGCCTGCCAACAATCACATATCGTGGAGGAGTTTATATATTTTGGGAGGTGTATGATAATGTCAACGAATGGTAAACAGAAAATACAGTATGTCACAAGCCAACTATACTTCACAAGAGCGGCTCCCGTATGAAGGACGCATGTGGTGTAGAAGGTCATCCCTCTTTCACTTTTGTTTACAGAATTATGCTTTGACTGATAAATCACGGGAAAATATAGTGAAGAGATTTTGTGTGTATTAATTTGGGGCTGGGCAACCCGCTGCCAGCTCTTCTATCAATTGTTTAAGAGGATGAAGCCACTAGTCCAGGGTGAGAAATCCAATCAACAAGTGAGATAAAGATTCTCTATTTACGTCCTCATGAGCAAAAACAGGAACACAAAGTAGGAATAATTTTGAAGGTTTTTAAGGTAACACATGAGCAATTTACTTGGAATGGAAGTTAAATACCACGTGTAGGTATGTATGGTGGACACAATGGGAAAACTTTTATTTTTGGGAGTTGGATTGCATGAGTAGAGCTCATACTCAGTACAGGAGGATGCTAGCAAAAGACTGGGAGCGACAAATCAAGAGAGTATAAGAGCCATAATCATGCATAGCGACATAACACATCATTAATCAAAGCATAAGTGGTACCACAAATTCTAAAACTAAATGATCATATAGGTTATCAGTGACTATTTCATAGTCATAAACATGGTGTGATCATGCACCAAGTCAACCAAATAAAACATTCAAAGGAGAATACCGCAAATTTATGCTTCAATATGACAGAAAAACTCATGATTCTTTCAATGACACATTAAACACTCTCAGCTATTTGAGGCTAATCATGCAACTCAATAACCACAAGACTTTAAAACTAAAATAACATCTAGCTTGATATGAAAAAGTTCTAGCCACAGTCTGTACAAGCTTCTACTTGCACCGTTAAAAATTCTACTTCAAGCAGCAATTTCTTTTCCCAACAAGCACCATATAAATATGTTTAACAAAAAATCTCTACATGCTACAGCAAGAAAACATGTGAGTACTCGCATAACACTAATAAAACTAACAACTCTGACTAAGAGATGCATGAAAACAAAGGCTAAACACAGTACTAGCAAAAAGTGAGCACTCACAGAACAATAAGAATGAAAACTAGAGTGTTCCAAGCAATGAAAACGGAGCGTGTCTCTCTACCGCACAAGTATGATAAAATCGAACCGTAAACTACAGCAAAGAAAACTAAACAAATTGAAAGCAAAAAACTAAAAGACGCTTCAAATAAAGCACATAAGATGTGACCTAATAAAAATATAGTTTCACTAGAAGTGACATGATAATTTGTCGATGAAGAAGGGGATGCCTTGGACATCCCCAAGCGTAGACGCTTGAGTCTTCTTGGAATTTGCTGGGATGTACCACTGGGACATCCCCAAGCTTAGTCTTTTCACTCTTCTTGATCACATCATATGACTCTTGACCCTTGAAAACTTCCTTCACACCAAACTTCTCACAATCTTCATTAGCAACGTTAGTGCAATAGAAATAATAAATTCACATGGTTCAGTTTCAACACAAGCCTAACACTCATAAAAATATTATCTACTGTCAAAACTTATTTTAAAACTCATTTCTCAAAAGAACACCAAAAGAAAGAGATTAAGATGCAAATGCAGTTATTGGCAGAAATCTGTCAAAACAAGACAGCAGGTAAAGATCATTTTTTTTCTAAAATATTCTATTGCTCAAATCAAAAAATGTCCAACTAAGAAAAGTTGCGTATATATCCCAGGATGATGCACACAAAAAAACTCAGGTCATTTTGAATTTTCTGTGATTTTATACGATTTTAACAGTGGACAGCAGAAATATGTTTCCTGCGCAGAAATCCGAAATATAGTCTCAACTTTCCACTAGAGGCTTTACTTGGCTCAACTATTACATGAAAATAAAGATACAAAGGAGTTTCTATAAAACCCCTTGACTCAAAGAAAACAGATTCAAACAATGAAAAAATAAAAACAAGGGTTTTCTCCCAAGAAGTGCTTTTCTTTAAAACCTTTTAGCTAGGCATGATAATTTGAGAAGATGCTCACATGAGATATTTGAAATGAAGCAAAAGATAGCATTAAGAAGCAAATGTAAAACACATTTAAGTCTAACCCACTTCCTATGAAAAATAATCTTATAGAAAAACAAGTCAACAAAGCACAAAGTGGCTAGCATAGGAAGACAAAATAAGTGCAACTTCAAAAATTTCAACATAAAGAGGGGAAACTTAATATTGTTGAGATGCATAAAACCATGTTTCCCTCTCTCACAATAACCATCAGTAGCATCATGAATAAAATTAACATTATAGCTATCACATAAAACATTCTTATCATGAGCCACATGCATAAAATAATTAATACTCTCCACATAAGTATAGTCATTGTTATTAATAGTAGTGGGAGAAAATTCAACAAAATACCTATCATTATTATTCTCATCACCATAATCATCAAATATAGGAGGCAGCTTGCAATCATAATTAATTTTCTCCTCAATAGTAGGTGGACTGAAAATATCATATTTATCATTGTAATCATCATATATAAGAGGCATATCATAATCACAATTAAATTTATCCTCGATAATAGGTGGTACTAGAATAGCACAATCATTATAATCATCATGTATTGGAGGCAAAGTATCATCAAATAAAATTTCCTCCTCAAAACTTGGGGACTAAAAATATCATATTCATCAAAACCAACTTCCCCAAGCTTAGACTTTTCCATAGCATTAGCAATAATGGTGTTCAAAGAATTCATACTAATAACATGGCTACGAGCATGCAAATAAAGATCCATAGGTTTTTTAAGTTTCTCTTCAAACGCTTCATGTCCTAACTCAAGATAAATATTGTAAATATCTCTGATATTTTTGTTGTTTTCCATTAAGCCTAACTAGTGAAAACAAGAAACAAAAATATTTAATTGTAAAATCTAAAGGAAATAACTTCGAGCACTCACAACCGAGGATGTGAGTACCTTTTACCTTACCACCCTATCAACGGCGCCAGAAAAGAGTTTGATTTCTACGTACGCTTCTATATTTGTAGACATTATTGGTCCTCCAAGTGCAGAGGTTTGTAGAACAGCAGCAAGTTTCCCGTAAGTGGATCACCCAAGGTTTATCGAACCCAGGGAGGTATAGGTCAAAGATATCCCTCTCAAGAAACCCTTCAATTAGGATACAAGAATTCTCTTGTGTCCCCAACACACCCAATATGCTTGTCAGGTATATAGGTGCACTAGTTTAGCGAAGAGATAGTGAAATGCGAGTAATATGGATGGTTATATGTAATAATAGAAATCTGAAATTAATATGGCAGCAAGCAAACATGTAGCATAATAGGCGGAAACCGATGTTTCAATGCTTGGAAACAAGGCCTAGGGATCCTACTTTCACTAGTGTACACTCTCAACAATGATCACATAATTGAATAACCAAATATGTCTCTTCACTATGCTACTCTTAACCCTCTCCGGTTGGATAACGAACACTAATCATTGTGTAGGGCTGAAAAAAGCATTCCTTAAAGTAAGCATTCACATGTCTAGTTAACCCCACACTGTCACTATGAGAGCCCTAGAAGGTACTAGACAAACACCACAATTCATAGAGGAGACACACATTATGTGCACACTCTCACCTTCACACCGCGGGACAAGGTGACTCCAAAGTTCATATTAATAAAACACTTGAGTAGCACAATAGATGAAGAGTAACATATACTTATTCAACTAGATTATAAATCTCACGATCACATATAGATCGCACCATGGGAGAGAGAGATGAACCACATAACTACCAGTAGAGCCCTCAGCCTCCAGGGAGAACTACACCCTCCTAATCATAGGAGACAACAACGGCGATGGAGATGGCGGTGGAGTCGATGGAGATGGATTCCGGGGCACTTCCCTTTCCCGGCAGTGTGCCAGAACACAGATATGTTCCCCGAAACTTGGGTTGACGATGACGGTGGCTGCGGAAGGTTTCGTGGAATTTCGCCGAGTCTTCTAGGGTTTTCGGGAGGAAGGCCTTAAATAGGCGAAAGGGCGACGTCAGTGGGCCACCAGGGTGGCCTCACCACCCCTAGGCGCGGCCAAGTGGGGGCCTTCTCCTGGCTATGGTGAGGGCCCCCTGGTAACCTTCTTCGACTCCCCTTCGGACTTCTGGATGCTTCCGGGGAAAATAGGAACTTCGGGATTTGTGGGGTCCGATTCCGAGAATATTTCCAGAACAACTTTTCTGAAATAAAAAACTGCAGAAAACGGGGAACTGGCACCTAACATCTTGTTAATAGGTTAGTCCCGGAAAACGTGTAAAAATGCTATAAAGAAGGGAGAAAACATATAGGAATTGGCATAATATCAACATGGAACACCAGAAATTATAGATACGTTGGAACGTATCAACTTTTTTTTTCTGAATTTTGTCTAGGTCTTTTTCCCAGTTTTGAACTCTTCACTTTTCACTCTTTTTAGCTTCTTTGGCCGAAACCAAACAAATTGCTGAAGATGCTGGAAATGCCGAAAACCTCCGCAAGGAAAACTCGGAGCTTTGCCAGATGACAGTAAAGCTTCAGAAAGACCTGGAGGCTACCCAACTGGTTGTTGGCATTGCCGAGTCCAAAGCTTCCTCCCAGGCTGAGAAGGATAAGGCGACCATCTGAGATTTGGAAAACGCCCTCAACCAACGCCTTGAAGAAGGCATTGAGATGGATAAAATCCTGGGTAAGGTTTTTATTCTTTTATCAAGGTTTTCTTGTACTTTTGATATCACGCCTTACTTTTCCTTATTGTGTGACTTTTTAACTTTTCTTTGTTGTTTTGAACAGAAGGGAATCCTCTGCTTACCTAGATTGACAGAACCGGGCTTTCGGGAAAATCTTCGCCGACCTCAAGACTGCAGGGATGCTACTTACGAACAAGTGCATTCCCGACAAAGCTGAAGATTACTCGGAAGTTAGCAAACTCCCGAAAGCCATTGAAGAGGTGGCAAACCAAAGGGAGTCCTGGCTCCAATCCGCCGCCCGAGGTGGTGCACGCATGGTCCTTGGACTGATGCGCATGCATTACACCACCTCGAAGTCCTGGCACGTGGCTACCGGTATTCCTCAAGGATACACGGAAGCGCAGAGGGCAGAAATATTCGAGTCAGTGAAGGGGCACGCCTCCAAAAATTAATCGGATGGTTTCTACCGCCACGTTCTACCCGGACCCAAGACTCCGGAGAATCCCAGCAGTAGAGACGAGGAGGACTCGGATTACGAGGCCGCCGCCTAATTCCTGTGCAACTGGCCGAGAAAATAGAGAGCATTACTATTCTTAAAATGTAATATCAACTGTAATGCTATCTATCTTTTGTATAAACAAGTATTCGTCCTTTTGCAGTAAAGTTTGAATCTCTGCAGGTTTTTTCTGGGTTTTAATTCCTTTTCCTGCTAAGTTCTCTGGTTTGTATGCTTTAACTCTCCTTAGTGTTGAAGTGGCTCAATAGTATTTAATATTCATGCCAAGTGACTAGGTCCAGACCTATCAACCAAGACTCGGAATCATGGATTGTACTTAGGCACTTTTACTTACTAATTCCAGTGACCCAACACACAAACAATCAGATAATACTTAGGAAAAAGTAAGGAATTTTGAAAAAAGTATGAAACTCAGTCACGCAGGCACAATCCGGGTTTTCTTAAGCCTCCTTAGGCTATAAAAGCATTCAGTTTTATAACTCCGAGCACACAGGAAAAATTCGGGTTAACATTGAAGCAATTTGACGGATCATTGGGGAATAGATAAGGCGGACTTATGCTTTGAACAGTAAAAACAAGATAGGATAGAAAATGCATGAATTCCGACAACTTTATTTCATGATCTCAAAGATGCTTACATAGAATTTGAACTAAGTGTAAAAGGGACGTAACAGCTGGATGCTCCAGGGTCTCTTTGTCTCTCCCAGTTCGACATCTATCC
Source organism: Alopecurus myosuroides (assembly GCA_028641055.1). Taxonomy (NCBI): domain Eukaryota; kingdom Viridiplantae; phylum Streptophyta; class Magnoliopsida; order Poales; family Poaceae; genus Alopecurus; species Alopecurus myosuroides. The sequence goes on along the minus strand of CM054057.1, from coordinate 269,790,462 downwards.
TTCTCTTTCTCTTGTGATTCGGATTTTTAGGATCATCTTCCGTATCTCAAATATCTACAAGATAATATAATCCATTTTTCATAGCCTTGCTGATGAAAAATGATCCTTCCCAAACTGGGGCTAATTTGTGCTTCCTTTCTTGTACCAACCTTAGCACCAAATCACCTTCTTTGAAGGAACGGTGTTTGATTTTCCGACTATGATAACATCGTAGTCCTTGCTGATAAATGGTGGATCTTTGTAGCACCAGCTCGCGTTCTTCTTCTAAGGGATCAACGGCATCCTGTCGTGCGTTTTCGGCATCCGAGTCATCGTACGCCTGCACTCTTGGGCTATCATGGATCATGTCCGTAGGAAGCACTGAATCTGCACCATAAACCAGAAAAAGGGCGTTTTCCCTGTTGATCTATTCGGCGTCGTTCGAATACTCCAAAGTACAGAAGGTAATTCTTCTACCCATGCACTAGTTGCTCTATTAAGAGGAGATTCGAGTCTTGGGTGTATTCCTTGTAGGATTGAACTATTCATTCGTTCAACCTGCCATTGGATTGTGGTGTGCCACAGATGGAAGATCTAGGCGAATTCCCTTTTGTCGGCAATATTTTGCCAGCTCTCCAATAGAGAAATTTGTCCCGTTATCCGTGATTATGCTGTGTGGAACGCCGTATCGCATGACTATGTCTATGATGAAATTTCTAGCCGTCACACCGTCAGGTTTTTTTTGGTGGGTTTTGCTTCCACCCACTTGGTGTACTTATCTACTGCAACAAGTAGATGTGTGAGTCCGCCTCTGGCAGTTTTGAATGGTCCCATCATATCTAGCCCCCAGACCGCAATTGGCCATGTTATGGGGATAGTTTTGAGTTCTTGAGCTGGCATGTTCGTCTGCTTAGCGTAATATTGACATCCGGCACAAGTATTCACTATGTGCTCTGCATTGTCTTGGCTGTGAGCCAGAAAAACCCTGCACGAAATGCTTATTTAACTATGCTTTTTGACTAAGCAGGATGCCCGCAATCTCCTGCATGGATTTTCTGCAGAATTTCTCGTCCTTCTTCTAGCGAAATACATCGCTGAAAAATTCCAATAGTGCTGCGTTTATACGGGCAACAATTGATTACCGTGTATCCTTTTGCATCGGCGTTGTATCTGCCTTTGCAATACTTCATCTGCTTCATCCGGGAACTTCTAGTCAAATAAGAAGTTTAAGTATGGAATTCTCCAATCCGGGTTAACGAGCAGAACTTTAATTGACTCGGAAACTAGAGGATAATAAATATCTCCACCTTTTATTGATGGTTCATGCAAATGTTGGACAAATACACCAGGTGGTAGAGTTTTTACCCTTTCCGATCCATGCGGGCTAAACCATCCACGTTACAATTTTCTTCCCTTTTGATGTGAAGTACTTCAAATCCTAGGAAGCAAATGGAAAACTCGTCCACTGTTCTCCGATATTCGGCCATAATGGGGCTTTTGGCATCCCATGTTTGGTTCAGTTGATGATGCACCAAATCCGAGTCACCATAACAAAGTATACACTTGACGCCTATCTCCTTTGCAATATGCAAGCCATGAAGCAAAGCTTCATATTCGGCCACATTGTTACTGCCGTTATATTGTATTCGCAATACATATTCCATTATGTCACCCTTTGGAGATTTAAGCACTACACCAGATCCAGCGCCTTCTTTTATTTTAGATCCGTCAAAATGCATGATCCAATATTCCGACTCCGGCATTGGTGTGTTTTCCATTGCTTGTGTCCAATAAGCGATGAAATCTGCCAACACCTGGGATTTAATTGCCGTCCGGGGTTGGTACTTAATGTCGAACACCGCGAGCTCAATGCCCCATTTGGCGACTCGGCCTGTTGCTTCCGCATTGTTGGTGATATCCCCTAGTGGTTCTTTGCTTACCACTGTTATGGAATGTCCTTGGAAATAATGACAGATTTTTCGAGATGAGAAAAACACGCCATATGCCAACTTTTGATAATGTGGATACCTTTGCTTTGACTCGGAAAATACCTCACTGACGTAGTATACCGGATGTTGATCTGGGATACTTTGCTTATCTTTCCGCCTTTCCACGATTATCACTACACTAATAACTCTGTTAGTTGTTGTAAGATACAGTAACATGGGTTCTTCGTCTTTTGGGGATGCCAAAATCAGAGATTTCATCAAGGTTTCTTTTAGCTAGGTTAAAGCTTTGTCCGCCTCTTCTGTCCATTCAAATTTGTCGGATTTTTTCAACAGCTTGTATAATGGCAGAGCTTTGTCACCTAGCCGTCTTACAAACCCACTAACGGCGGCTCGGGAACCCGTAAGTCTTTGCATATATTTTAGGCACGTAGGCCTTGTGATGTTCAAGATTTCTTTGATCTTTTCCGGGTTTACTTTTATTCCTCTGTAAGAAACGATAGAACCCATAAGCTTTCCTGAGGGAACCCCAAATACGCACTTTAATGGATTCAACTTCATTTTATAAGTGCAGAAATTTCCGAAGGTTTGTAGTAGGTCTTCAAGGAGTGTATCCTTTTCCTTGGAAACTACGACAATATCATCTACGTAAACATGGACGTTTTTGCCGATTTGACTATGCAAACATCTTTGCATGCAACGCTGGTATGTTGCACCGGCGTTCTTCAAGCCAAAAGGCATGGTTATGTAATAGTATGTTCCATATGGGGTTATGAAGGAATTTTTTATTTGGTCCTCCTCCTTCATACGTATTTGATGGTACCCGGAATAAGCATCCAAGAAGCAGAAAAGATCAGAGCCAGCAGTGGCATCAATTATTTGATCGATTTGGGGTAACGCGAACCTATCCTTTGGACACAATTTTTTCAAGCACGTGTAATCTATACACTTTCTAAGAACAATACTATCCTTCTTCGGGACTAATACTGGGTTCGGAGAACAATCAGTATGTATGACTTCCCGGATAGAATCAGTTGCTAAAAGCCGGATAATTTCCTTGCCTATAGCCTTCCATCTTCTTCCATCAAAACGACGGAGACCTTGTTTGACGGGTTTTGATCCTGGGAATCAGTTGCTAAAAGCCGGATAATTTTCTTGCCTATAGACTTCCATCTTCTTCCATCAAAACGACGGAGACCTTGTTTGACGGGTTTTGATCCTGGGATTACTTTGAGTTGGTGCTCAGCAAGTTCCCTGGGCACACTTGGCATATCAGTAGGACACAGGCAAAAATGTGCCAGTTCTCACGTAGGAACTTGATGAGCGCGCTTTCCTATTTGTCAGTCAACCGTGTTTCCACCACGACATATTTTGTCGGATCTTTGGGATCTAGGATAGCCTGTCTTGTGTTCTCCGAGGCCTTGAAACTATCTGCTGGCTTCCAGCTTTCTTTTGCTGCCGGTATTTCTGTCGGCGATACCTCTTTAGCTGGCTCCTTCAATTCTTCCTTCCGAATCACCTGTTCGGCGCAAACGGCATTTCCTTTCTCCCGCTCGTTCGCCAATTTGAAGTCTCCAGATATGGTGATTACTACTCCTTTTGTCCCTAGCATCTTCAGCTTGTTATAGATATAACATGATCTTGCCATGAATTTGGCGAAAGCCGGACGTCCGAGTATTGCGCGGTAAACACTTTCAAATGGCACCACCTCAAATGAGATCCTTTCCTGGCGGAAGTGTTCTCTTTTTTCAAAGGTTATATCTAGGGAAATTTCTCCTAGGAATTGTGCTTGTCTGCCAGGAACAATACCATGAAAACGTATGTTACTGTGATTGAGCTAGGTCTCGGAGATGCGTAGCTGCTTCAATGTACTTAAGTACATGATGTTCATGCTAGATCCCCCCTCCACCAACACTCTTTTGAGCCTAGTGTTTTGAACAATAGGGCTTACGACCAAAGCATGTGTGCCGGGTTCTGGGATGTTTCCAGGATGATCAGACTGATCCCAGGTAATTGGCGTATTTGAATACTTCAAGTACTTTGGGGTTGGAGGTACAACCGTGTTGATTTCTCGAAGTATTCTTTTCGCCTATTTTGCCGAGGGAGTTTCCTGGAAAGTTAGGTTACATTCTCCTTAAACTCTCGGAAATTTTGATTCGCCTTTCCGTTGTTGTTCCTGTATTTTCTCATCAGTGTCCGATTCACTTTCTTGTTTTTCAGCTTCTGAATTTTGCTTGTTGAACTTCCGTTTGGAATTTATTTCCTTTGTTCCTTGATCCTGCAATGCCTTTCATGTGTTTGTTGAGGCGTCACTACGCATTGGTATGGGTAGGTTTCCCATATTGCGAATGGTGGACACAGTTTTCGGACTTTATTTTTTCCCATTCTTCTTTAGAATAGGAGATTGGCTATGTGCTTCTTCCCTTCCATTTGCTGCCATTATCCTTTCCAAAGGTTAAGTTGACTTCTTTGGGTTTTGACTGTGCTTCTGGAGTAGCCTTATTTTAGAACGAGACGTATTTTTTGGCCTGAGCCAAAGCATCAATATTTCCACCTCTCGCTCTGATATCATCTTCGGCCGCTGCGTTCTAATTGGCGGTGGTAAACATAGATCCGAGATCTTTGTGCTCCTTTGAACAAACCATGAACGGTACGAGGCCGAGTTTCAGTCCATTGATGAAAGCATGGATTGCTTGTACATCACTTACTCCAGAGCAACTATTCTTTATTGGTGTCCATCTTGAGATAAAGTCGAGATACGACTCGTCCTCATATTGAACGCACCGGTTCAGCTGGTTTATACTCTTGGGACGTTTGTGCATGCCCCGAAAGTGCTGAGCGAATACTCTATTCATGTCATCCGAGCTGTCAACAGTTCTTGACAGAAGCCCCTTGATCCAATCTCTGGCTCCATCCAGTAATATTAGGGGGAGGAATTTTACTGCCTCAAGGTCTGTCCCTTTGTTGATCTGAACGACAGTATAGTAATCTGAGAGCCATGTATCCGGCTTTGTACTTCAGGTATACTTCTGATAAGTTGGACCAAACTTGGCGAAGCCAGAATGTAGACTTATTGTCCGGATCCTGTCAGTGAAACACTTAGGTCGAAAGTATACATCGTCTCTTTATGCCCTACTAGTACACGTGTACGTGCAACGCACGTCTTATACAGATTTATAAAGATTTAAAGTGGCAAAGATATGTTAATGTTGTTTCATCCATCTCGTCAAAGGAGACTACACCTGATTACGATCTGTTCACTTAGTGGAGATGCAATTTTACAATTGGCCATAATATCATGATGTACGGTATCCACAAAAGCTAAAAAACAAAAGATAAAGAATAGATAAATCAAAATTCAGAGGTGAGGATGCTTAGAGAGTTTTCTGTGCACAAACTTACCTTCGATCATCAGAAAGTTTTTTTCAAAAAGTAAAAACAATATAAGTGGATATATTTTTGGAGGTGGTCAAAAGTATCCACCTATTTAAACACACTGCAATTATACGTTAATTTCAATTGAGTAAATGTGCATGAGGATATTTTTCCTATGAGAGATATGCAAAGCACTTCTAGACAGGAATCAGAGGAGACTCCTGAACCTGCCATTCCTATGGAATATTATGAACAAACACATGATGAGAATCCTGAGAAGGATGACGAGGAAACACTTGGTAGGGGCAAGAGACAGAGGACTGCAAAGTCCTTTGGTGATGATTTCCTTGTGTACCTTGTGGATGATACTCCCACTTCTATTTCAGAAGCTTATGCATCTCCAGATGCTGACTACTGGAGAGAAGCGGTCTGTAGCGAGATGGATTCCATCATGGCTAATGGAACGTGGGAGATCACTGAACTTCCTTATGGCTGTAAACCATTAGGATGTAAGTGGGTGTTCAAAAAGAAGCTTAGGCCTGATGGTACGATTGAAAAGTACAAGGCTACACTTGTGACCAAGGGTTATTCCCAGAAAGAAGATGAAGATTTCTTTGACACTTATTCACCTGTGGCCAGACTGACCACCATTCGAGTATTACTCTCGTTGGCGGCCTCGCATGGTCTTCTCGTCCATCAGATGGGTGTTAAGACGGCTTTCCTAAATGGAGAGTTAGACGAGGAAATCTATATGCAACAGCCAGATGGCTTTGTGTTAGATGGTCAAGAAGGAAAGGTGTGTAAGTTACTGAAATCTTTATATGGGCTGAAACAAGCACCTAAGCAATGGCATGAGAAGTTCAATACAACTTTAACATCTGTTGGCTTTGTTGTTAATGAAGCTGACAAATGTGTATACTATCGCCATGGTGGGGGCGAAGGAGTTATTTTGTGTTTGTATGTTGATGACATACTGATATTTGGGACCAACCTCAAAGTAATCAATGAGGTTAAGTCATTTCTATCCCAGAACTTTGAGATGAAAGATCTTGGTGTGGCTGATGTTATCTTGAACATCAAGCTATTGAGAGACAATGAGGGTGGGATTACACTTCTGCAATCCCATTATGTTGAGAAGGTTTTGAGTCGTTTTGGATATTCAGACTGCAAAATTTCTCCAACACCATATGATCCTAGTGTGCGGATTCGAAAGTTCGAAGGCACAGCTAAGGATCAGCTGAGGTACTCTCAAGTAATTGGTTCACTCATGTATCTAGCGAGCGCTACGAGGCCTGACATCATGTTTGCTGTGTGCAACTAAGCCGGTTTGTTTCCAATCCGGGTGATGTGCATTGGCATGCTGTAGAAAGAATTATGCGCTATCTGAAAGGTACCGTGAACCATGGACTTCACTACAGTGGATATCCTTCGGTACTTGAAGAGTATTGTGATGCGAATTGGATCTCTGATGCTGATGAGATGAAAGCCACAACGGGGTATGTGTTTACCATTGGAGGTGGTGCTGTTTCCTGAAAGTCTTGCAAGCAAACGATCTTAACGAGATCGACTGGAAGCAGAATTAACAACATTAGACACGTCTAGTGTCGAAGCAGGATGGCTTCGAGATCTTTTGATGGACTTGCCTGTGGTTGAAAAGCCAGTACCGGCTATCCTTATGAACTGTGAAAATCAAACAGTAATTGTCAAGGTGAAGAGTTCAAAGGACAATGCACAGTCCACAAAGCACATAAAAATGAGATTAAAAGTTGTCAGACATTTAAGAAACTCCGGAGTGATAGCGGTGGATTATATCCAGTCGGCTAAGAATCTGGCAGATCCCTTTACTAAAGGGCTATCACGTGTTGTGATAGAAAGTGCATCGAGGGAGATGGGTATGAGACCCACATGAGTTGCCATGGCAGTAACCCAACCTATGTGATCGGAGATCCCGTGAAGTGGGACCTGGGAAAACAAGCTAGTGGTTAACTGAGGAGAGTAATTTTTACTAACCCACTCCACTGGAGATGCAGTACTCTCAAAAACTGTATGGCAGGTTGACTTTTGTCTTAATGTGTTCCAAGACTTGTATAAGCAAGATGCTATCCTACAGAGCGATCTTTGGAGGAACACACCTATATGATCCTGACTGCTGGTCACAGTCTATGAGATTGGGTGATCTCTAATAAGTTCATGAATAGGCCAGGAGTATGACTAATATGCTCCACCCGAGGGGTCAGCCTTCGGCAGCCTAGTACTGGCAAGACATTTAGTGAAACTATTTTACGCCAAACTGACAATTCAAGGCATAGTCCATTGTTCAGTTGTGATGTAGTGTAGCTACTTGTTCTAGGTGGATGTTCAACCTTAACGGGTCTCCACTGAAAATGCCAGTATATAAAAACAGTGAATGGAACAGAGGACAACACCATGGGTCTTCGGGATCTGGTGGGGGATTGCTGAAATTCGGATGGACCTACAGGCCCATTAGCCAATTTCCACTTAATCCCAAAGGCCCATGCTGCCATAGCAAATGGTGGGAGTTTAGTCCCACATTGCTAGTTGGGAGAGTTTTGCACCAGTTTATAAGGTGAGCTCTCTCTCCCCACTAGTGTGAGTTGGTATGAAGAGAGAGGAGTAGTGGAGGTGTTCCACACGCGCGCTCCTCCTCCTCCGCCGCCCGCCTCGCCACGCCTCGCCTCGCCTCGCCTCGTCACGACACGACACGTCACGTCACGACGCGCCGCGGGTTGCGGGAATGAGCCGAGCCGATGCCTTTATTATTGTTGTCTAAATGCGTCAGATTTATATTGGTAACAGCCGTATTGATCGCGTGTGATAACTGCGCGCAGTAAAACGCCGTCTTTATCACGCGGTAACGGCTGTAGTAAACGCCAATTAAATTGACCGTTCTCCTACTCGGCCGTGCCTATAAATTGGAGGCCCAGGCGGACGCAGTACACACAACTCACACACGCCGCCTCTTTGCGCCCACTGTCGTTCCACCTCCTGTTGCTGCCGCCGGTGATCCCATCCCGTCTACCGCGTACACGGCCGACGGGAGAGCAGGCCTCCGAAACCCGCCTCTCCAGATCCTGTACGGGAGAGGGGCGATTAGGTTTTTGGGGAGCGTCTACTACGCGACTGCTCGCTGTTGCAGTACATCTACTTCGACTACTACCTCATCGTCAACATGGCCACCGAAGCCGATCGAGCTGCTGCTGCCGCCGCTGCTGCCACAGAGACAGCTGCTTCTGCTGAGGCCGCCAACGCTGCTGCTGCCGCCGCCGCGGCCGCCGCCTCTGCTACGGCTACTGCCAATTGGCCAACTGCAGGGTATAGCACGTTTATCCCTGTCATTATTATTTCCATGTGTGCAACACTAGTAGCTTGCGTAGATTTATCTACTATAAATCTAGTACGCATGAACATGGTTAAATATCAGTATGTTTACGTCATGTTCATGATTTATACTTGAATTAATTTAATATGTAAATTGCCTAAATACTTAACAATCCAAAAACCTAATATGTGTAGGCAATTTTCGATTCATGGTTTTGCTACTGCACTGAAACCGGACCCGTTTACGGGGACATACTTTAAGCGTTGGCAGACCAAAACATTCTTATGGCTCACGGCTATGAACGTGTTCTGGGTCGTCGGTGTCACTCCCACGGAAACGATTACTCCTGATCAGGAGAAGGCGTTTAGGGATGCCACCGTCGTCTTTGTTGGATGCGTTCTAAGCGTTATCGAAGAGAAGTTTGTTGACGCATATTTACATGTGCGGGTTGCCAAGGACTTGTGGGAGGCGCTCGAATCCAAATTCGGCGCAACCGATGCTGGCAGCGAGATGTACAGTATAGAGCAGTTCCATGACTACAGAATGGTCGAAAACCATTCTGTTTTGGAGCAGGCTCATGAGATACAGTGCATCGCTAAGGAGCTTGAAATTCTCAAGTGCGTGTTACCGGGCAAGTATGTCGCGGGATGCATAATCGCCAAGCTGCCTGGAGTTTTGCCACCACTCTGAAACATCAGAGGCGTGAATTCTCAGTAGAGGATGTCATCGGCCATCTGAGTGTTGAGCAGAATTCGAGGGCAAAGGACTCGCATGGGAAAGGGAATGAAGGGACTTCTGCGGCCAATATGGTACAGAAGAACTACAACTCCCACAAGAACAAGGCGAGGACTGGTGTCCAGCAGAATACCGACTTCAAGAAGAAGTCTAAGAAGACCTTCAAGAAGGATAAGAAGAAAGATTGCTGCTTCACTTGTGGTTCACTAGAACACTGGGCTGGGAAGTTCCCAAAGAAGTATGTGAAGCCAGGACAGGATTCCAAGGCTGTCAACATGATCGTGAGCAACAATGAGAATGGGGCATCTGGGTATGGTAATTTGTTTACTGTATTTTCAGTTTATCAGTCTACTGATTGGTGGATTGACACAGGTGCAAACATTCATGTGTGTGCTGACATCTCATTGTTTTCTTCTTATCAGGTCACAAGGAACGGGTCCGTATTGATGGGAAACGGCGCAAGTGCTTCTGTACTTGGTGTTGGCACGGTCGATCTGAAGTTTACTTCGGGAAGGATCGTGCAGCTCAAGAACGTGCAGCATGTCCCCGCCATCAAGAAGAATCTCGTTAGTGGCTCCCTTCTATGTAGAGAAGGATTTAAGTTGGTTTTCGAGTCCAATAAAGTAGTTGTAACGAAATATGGACTGTTTGTTGGAAAAGGGTATGAGTGCGGAGGTCTGTTCCGCTTTTCCCTCGCTGATTTTTGTAATAAAGTCGTGAACAATATTCATTCGAGTGTTAATGAAACAGAAGTTTGGCATTCACGTCTTTGTCACGTTGGTTTCAGTTGCATGACGCGGTTAGCAAAACTAAATTTAATTCCAAGTTTCACTTTAGCCAAAGGTTCTAAGTGTCATTCGTGTGTACAAGCAAAGCAACCTCGCAAGCCCCACAAGGCTGCGGAGGAGAGACACTTGGCGCCATTAGAACTCATACATTCTGATCTCTGTGAGATAAATGGTGTGTTGACTAAAGGTGGAAAGAGATACTTCATGACGTTAATAGATGATTCCACTAGGTTTTGCTATGTATATCTGTTAAACACTAAAGATGAGGCTCTACACTACTTTAAAATCTATAAGGCAGAAGTTGAGAATCAACTTGAAAAGAAAATTAAACGAATCTGGTCAGATCGTGGTGGAGAGTATTTCTCTAATGAGTTTGACTCTTTCTGTGCGGAACATGGCATTATTCACGAGAGGACGCCTCCCTATTCACCTCAGTCAAATGGGGTTGCCGAACGGAAAAACCGTACTCTAACAGATTTGGTTAACGCCATGTTAGATACATCGGGTTTATCCAAGGCATGGTGGGGGGAGGCTATATTGACATCATGTCATGTCCTGAATAAAGTTCCGACGAAAGACAATGAGGTCACTCCCTATAAGCAATGGGAGAAGAGAAAAACAACACTCTCGTACTTACGTACTTGGGGCTGTTTGGCGAAAGTCAATGTGCCGATCCCCAAAAAGCGTAAACTTGGACCAAAGACCGTGGATTGCGTTAATTTGGGATACGCTAAAAATAGCGTTGGCTATAGATTTCTAGTAGTGAAATCTGAGGTACCTGGCGTGAAGGTCGGTACGATTTTGGAGTCTAAAGATGCTACATTATTTGAGGATATTTTTCCTATGAGAGATATGCAAAGCACTTCTAGACAGGAATCAGAGGAGACTCCTGAACCTGCCATTCCTATGGAATATTATGAACAAACACATGATGAGAATCCTGAGAAGGATGACAAGGAAACCCTTGGTAGGGGCAAGAGACAGAGGACTGGAAAGTCCTTTGGTGATGATTTCCTTGTGTACCTTGTGGATGATACTCCCACTTCTATTTCAGAAGCTTATGCATCTCCAGATGCTGACTACTGGAGAGAAGCGGTCCGTAGCGAGATGGATTCCATCATGGCTAATGGAACGTGGGAGATCACTGAACGTCCTTATGGCTGTAAACCATTAGGATGTAAGTGGGTGTTCAAAAAGAAGCTTAGGCCTGATGGTACGATTGAAAAGTACAAGGCTACACTTGTGGCCAAGGGTTATTCCCAGAAAGAAGATGAAGATTTCTTTGACACTTATTCACCTGTGGCCAGACTGACCACCATTCGAGTATTACTCTCGTTGGCGGCCTCGCATGGTCTTCTCGTCCATCAGATGGATGTTAAGACGGCTTTCCTAAATGGAGAGTTAGACGAGGAAATCTATATGCAACAGCCAGATGGCTTTGTGTTAGATGGTCAAGAAGGAAAGGTGTGTAAGTTACTGAAATCTTTATATGGGCTGAAACAAGCACCTAAGCAATGGCATGAGAAGTTCAATACAACTTTAACATCTGTTGGCTTTGTTGTTAATGAAGCTGACAAATGTGTATACTATCGCCATGGTGGGAGCGAAGGAGTTATTTTGTGTTTGTATGTTGATGATATACTGATATTTGGGACCAACCTCAAAGTAATCAATGAGGTTAAGTCATTTCTATCCCAGAACTTTGAGATGAAAGATCTTGGTGTGGCTGATGTTATCTTGAACATCAAGCTATTGAGAGACAATGAGGGTGGGATTACACTTCTGCAATCCTATTATGTTGAGAAGGTTTTGAGTCGTTTTGGATATTCGGACTGCAAAATTTCTCCAACACCATATGATCCTAGTGTGCGGATTCGAAAGTTCGAAGGCACAGCTAAGGATCAGCTGAGGTACTCTCAAGTAATTGGTTCACTCATGTATCTAGCGAGCGCTACGAGGCCTGACATCATGTTTGCTGTGTGCAAACTAAGCCGGTTTGTTTCCAATCCGGGTGATGTGCATTGGCATGCTGTAGAAAGAATTATGCGCTATCTGAAAGGTACCGTGAACCATGGACTTCACTACAGTGGATATCCTTCGGTACTTGAAGAGTATTGTGATGCGAATTGGATCTCTGATGCTGATGAGATGAAAGCCACAACGGGGTATGTGTTTACCCTTGGAGGTGGTGTTGTTTCCTGAAAGTCTTGCAAGCAAACGATCTTAACGAGATCGACAATGGAAGCAGAATTAACAGCATTAGACACGTCTAGTGTCGAAGCAGGATGGCTTCGAGATCTTTTGATGGACTTGCCTGTGGTTGAAAAGCCAGTACCGGCTATCCTTATGAACTGTGACAATCAAACAGTAATTGTCAAGGTGAAGAGTTCAAAGGACAATGCACAGTCCACAAAGCACATAAAATGAGATTAAAAGCTGTCAGACATTTAAGAAACTCCGGAGTGATAGCGGTGGATTATATCTAGTCGGCTAAGAATCTGGCAGATCCCTTTACTAAAGGGCTATCACGTGTTGTGATAGAAAGTGCATCGAGGGAGATGGGTATGAGACCCACATGAGTTGCCATGGCAGTAACCCAACCTATGTGATTGGAGATCCCGTGAAGTGGGACCTGGGAAAACAAGCTAGTGGTTAACTGAGGAGAGTAATTTTTACTAACCCACTCCACTGGAGATGCAGTACTCTCAAAAACTGTATGGCAAGTTGACTTTTGTCTTAATGTGTTCCAAGACTTGTATAAGCAAGATGCTATCCTACAGAGCGATCTTTGGAGGAACACACCTATATGATCCTGACTGCTGGTCACAGTCTATGAGATTGGGTGATCTCTAATAAGTTCATGAATAGGCCAGGAGTATGACTAATATGCTCCACCCGAGGGGTCAGCCTTCGGCAGCCTAGTACTGGCAAGACATTTAGTGAAACTATTTTACGCCAAACTGACAGTTCAAGGCATAGTCCATTGTTCAGTTGTGATGTAGTGTAGCTACTTGTTCTAGGTGGATGTTCAACCTTAACGGGTCTCCACTGAAAATGCCAGTATATAAAAACAGTGAATGGAACAGAGGACAACACCATGGGTCTTCGGGATCTGGTGGGGGATTGCTGAAATTCGGATGGACCTACAGGCCCATTAGCCAATTTCCACTTAATCCCAAAGGCCCATGCTGCCATAGCAAATGGTGGGAGTTTAGTCCCACATTGCTAGTTGGGAGAGTTTTGCACCATTTTATAAGGTGAGCTCTCTCCCCACTAGTGTGAGTTGGTATGAAGAGAGAGGAGTAGTGGAGGTGTTCCACACGCGCGCTCCTCCTCCTCCGCCGCCCGCCTCGTCACGACGCGCCGCGCCGCGGGTTGCGGGAATGAGCCGAGCCGATGCCTTTATTTTGGCAGTCGGAAACGGGGAGTCAACAGACACGGCAATAATATGAGACGTCATAATTATTGTTGTCTAAATGCGTCAGATTTATATTGGTAACAGCCGTATTGATCGCGTGTGATAACTGCGCGCAGTAAAACGCCGTCTTTATCACGTGGTAACGGCTGTAGTAAACGCCAATTAAATTGACCGTTCTCCTACTCGGCCGTGCCTATAAATTGGAGGCCCAGGCGGACGCAGTACACACAACTCACACACGCCGCCTCTTTGCGCCCACTGTCGTTCCACCTCCTGTTGCTGCCGCCGGTGATCCCATCCCGTCTACCGCGTACACGGCCGACGGGAGAGCAGGTCTCCGAAACCCCGCCTCTCCAGATCCTGTACGGGAGAGGGGCGATTAGGTTTTTGGGGAGCGTCTGCTACGCGACTGCTCGCTGTTGCAGTACATCTACTTCGACTACTACCTCATCGTCAACATGGCCACCGAAGCCGATCGAGCTGCTGCTGCCGCCGCTGCTGCCACCGAGGCAGCTGCTTCTGCTGAGGCCGCCAACGCTGCTGCCGCCGCCGCGGCCTTCGCCTCTGCTACGGCTACTGCCAATTGGCCAACTGCAGGGTATAGCACGTTTAGCCCTGTCATTATTATTTCCATGTGTGCAACACTAGTAGCTTGCATAGAGATCTACTATAAATCTAGTATGCACGAACATGGTTAAATATCAGTATGTTTACGTCATGTTCATGATTTATACTTGGATTAATTTAATCTGTAAATTGCCTAAATACTTAACACATTGATCCATCTGTTCGGACACAAGATTTTATCGTCGAGCCGGGGACGGCCAGCCACCAGCCGTAGGAGAGCAGTTGCATCGCGAGTGTGCAGCACAGTCAAGTTAGTTACTCTTTTGAACCTAACGCAATGGATGTCCAAGAGCAACGGTAATGGAGTTTGAGTTTAGCATACCAACGGTTGGACATCTACGGAATATTGGAGGACACATTGGAACTTTGAACAAAAGGATGAGACACTCGTAAGATTCCAATCTGACAATCAACTCTTGGGAAAAATCACCTCCACATCGGTGTGCTTCTCGTTTTGTTGCAGCGAACTGGGCAAAAAACAATGAGCAGGGACATGCCCTTTCCTCATTTGCAGGCTCCATACCTGCAACAGCATGCTCACTGCCTGAATTTTCCAAGTCGGTCAGCTACCATCCATGTAATAGCTGGGAAGGCAAATGAGTGCCCCAATTTGGGTCTGCATCTTCGAAGTGAATTTCATCGGGCAGTACCGAACAAACTGATTCAGGAAGTGAACTTCCCCATATATAATTCGAGCAGGTGGGAATCTAACCAGCACCATGGATTTATTTGAACCAAAAAAGAGGACGGAGTCGTTGTAGCGACCATTGCCAGACTATCGCGTCACCATGAATCCGACCGAGAGGTCCCGGCATAGGACTCACCGCCCACCCTAATCCACCCCATCGCCTCGCTGCCACGGACATGGGCTTGAGGGGAGAGGAGCAAGAAGGATAGGTGCGGATCCAGATCCGACCGCCTAGTTATTTTCCGGTGAAGATCTCAAGAAGATAAAACCTACAACTACAAGGAGCAAGGTGGAAGCACGGGGCCGACGTTGCAAGCGGACTGGTGCAGGGGCGGGACACCACGACGCGGATGCCGACATCGTTTTGTCTGGCCGCTGCTCATGCCAAGTTTTTTTTAATGTACTGCTCGTGCTTTGGCCGGTGTTTTAAGTTGAATAGGAGACGAAGCATAACGAATCGTTTTTTCCTTAGCTTGGCGGTGGCATTGCCCTGTAATTCATATGTTGAGAACTCAACATTGAAGAGGTGTCGTCCGTTCGATCTGCATAGTTTAATGGTCTAGATTGATTGTATCTACGAAATTTGCTCTTTTATAAGTAGTTTAGATCAACGTGTGCGGAATATCTCCCGCCTGAATGAATAGAAGGTGATCTACTCCGTTCTGATCCATTATTGCGCGAATGCGCTCTTCCAGGATTATCCCTGTTTCGTCCGACATCGAGTCCTTTCGAATGAATGGAGTTCTACTCCTTGGCCTCTATTTGTTCCTTGGGGGCGTTCAGGATCTCTCGCGCCTGTGAGGATTATCATATCTTCCGACTTTATCAACTGGGCGTCTCGGAGGCGACATTGCTTTGACGTCTTTTCGGTCTTGTTTCTCCCGTTTCTTGTTATCTCGGGGATTATTTCCACCTTTTGGCGCGTGGGATCCTGTTTTGGACACTGCGTCCCTGTCATCGGGGATTTTATTGTCCTTCTTAGGGCCTCCCTTCTTTTCCTTAGAGTCGCCTGAATCTCCGGGTTCTCCTGGGTCGGGTGCACCAGCGGCACACATGGCAATTTTGCATAATGCTGAGTCGTCATGTAGTTTACCGGATCGTGATTGTCCTCGCTGTTGCTATTGTAATGCTTTTCCTAGGAAAGCATACACTCCTTGCAGTTTTTCTTCCTTTGAATACACATCATCATTAAGGATGGCGAACACGGCTTCTGCGTTTTCTGCTCCAATTTTATAGATGCGTTCTCCCTTAGAATTTAGATTGTTAACATGTCTTTGCCAAGAAGGATTTTGAATCCGTTCTTTTGTTGGCAGTACATCCGGTTTTCAAGTTCCACGTAATCTCGTGGGGTTTATCCTGGACATATTCCGACGCTCGAATTCCTCAATTTCTCCCTGTTTTGCCTTTATATCGGCCTAGGCTTTGAGGAGGTTTTCCTGAGAACGGAATAGATGTTGTTGTTGCCGGATAAGGGCCTGCCTCCTGGCTTCCAGCACTTCCGGTGGTGCGTGTGGTGCAACCGGGGTTTGAATCAGATCAATCTCGTCCTGTTCCGTCATTTTCGGAATCGGGATTTCATTCTTTTTCTTCTCTGCGGGTTTGACTCCGCTGCTTCCTCCTGCTTCCAGGTTTTGGTTCGCGATGTCTATAATCTTATTTTTCTGGAGTTTAGATTGGAGTCTCTTAGCAAATTTATTTTTCTTCTTTGAAGAAGGGGGTTTCTTGCTAGGTTCTTCCTCCGTCAGTTCTCTGACCTCAGGGTAAGTTAGACTAACTTTCCCTTCCTCTTCTTCCTCATCTGGCGGAGGTGTTTTGGGGTCTTCACCGTCTTCGGCATCCGAGTTTTCAGTCGGTTTTGCCATAAGTACTTCATGGAAACTCCCCTGCATAGATTTAACCTTTCTCTGGAAAGCGTCTTCATCTTCATTTCGGAATCTATGTTTTTAGATCGGTTCCGACTCTAATCTTGCTTCTATAGCAGTTTATATAGAGCCGGCTTCCGAGTTCGTCGTCTCATTGATGGGTGTTAGATCTTCTACTTTTTCTATCGGATAATGCTTTTTCCTTCTTCCACGGGATTACTTTCTTCCGTGTTGTCCGCGATCTCGGACTGCACCATGCCAATAAAGTGAGACCTAGTTGCCGGCATCTCCGAAGAGGCGGCAAATTCAACACTATTTTTGCGATTCGAGCAGAATCCGGTATCATAGTTTTCCTCAATTGGGTATAGGGAGGGTGGTATAAATTTACTTCCAGCACAGAATCCCATTGCTTCTGCTGTTAATCCGATAAAAATATTTGTAGATCCAATCGGTAAAACGTAGGCACTTACCAGGTGTTCCATGTTGGTATGTACGATCCGCTGTCGAGGAAGCGCCCGATGTCGCCGTCGAATTTCATACTTCCGACAGTGTAACATCCCTGATTTGCTAAATTAGGGTGTGTGGTGTTGTGTTCATATCATACATGCATGAAAAAAAAATTAATCATGTTTGAAATAAATTAAATTGTGAATTTAAATGGTTTGAGAAAAATACCACAAATGCTACTTAATGTGGGTTTCCAAATTTTGAACTGAAAAATATTTCAGTTTCACCAAACAAAAATATGGTGTGGTTGGAAATTTGATAAGGTTTTCAAATCTTATTTTTGGTAAATTTTATGTTTGCAAAGAAGACCTCAAGCTTTCAAATCCCTTCCCCTTTTGAAACGGCAGAAGGGCCTCTTTGTATTTTCTCCTGAAGCCAGGGGGTTTTGCGCAAATCTTTCTTCTTCAACCTTTGACAGTAGGAGAAGCTCCATGGAGGCCGCGTCCGCGTCGAGTTCCCACCTCCTGCTACCCCTTCCCGTGGGGATTAGGACGCTGGGGAGGCGTCCTGATCTCTCTCTCCCTCACAGAAACCCCCTCGAGCGCCCTCTCCCTCTCTCTGTCGCCTCCACGACCCAACCCTAACCCGACGAACCGCCGGTCGTCGCCGTCGCTAGAGGACACCCCGCGGCAAAGCAAGACCACCGGTGGTCTCGCCTTCCTCTTCTCGTCCACCTTAAGCGCGCACGCAACGCGGGAGGGTCAGAATCGACGCCGGCATCCCCATCTCCCCGAACTTCGGCCGCCGCCGTCTCCTTCTCGCCGCCGGCGATTGCGGCCTCGCCTCGCATCCCCGACAAGCTCATCGTGTTAGATGCCAAGATCACTAGGTCTACATGACTATGGTCTAAACACGAATCTCTGTGAATGAATTGAGAAAGAGAGAGTGAAGAGAGACAGAGAGGGGAAGAGACCACCTTAAGAACCTTTAGACGACGATGGGGTGTCGGTGGTGGACATGATGGCGTTGGTGGTGCTTCCCGTGAGCCTTGCGCTTACCCTAGATCGTAAGGGATATGGGTGGGGTGTCTGGCGGCGCGGTTAACCTCTTACCGTGTGCCCGGCCCCCACCAACTTTATATAGCGCAGGTCACAGGGGCCCACCAACCATTAGGGTTGGGCGCCCCCGATCAGGGCACGTGAGAACAAGTCCGAGCAGGCCGTTGGGCCTCCTCGGGAGAGATCAAACTAACATTCTCCCCCTTGATCTCAACTTTTACTTTTATCTTTATACCTTTTACTTTTACTTTTACTTTTACTTGTTTCATCACATATTGGTACATAGAGCATGTTTCATCGTCACAGCTCAATTGCCGATAGAATGAGGAAGCTACAACATACCTTTCTGGTTTGAAACAAAAACTATTACTTTTTGGGCCTCTCTCAATCCAGGAATCATAGGCTTTCCATTAAACCCATGCCGGCTATGTGATCTTTGAACACACTGGGTGGTAAGCCTTTCGTTAGCGGATCCGCAAGCATATCCTTTGTCTTTATATGCTCAAGACTTATAGTTTTATCCTGGATTTTATCCTTCACAACATAATACTTTATTTCTATTGTCTTTGTAGAATTACTCGACTTGTTTTTGCGAGCATAGAATACTGCGGGCTGGTTGTCACAGTACATCTTTAGTGGTTTGCTAATGCAATCTACCACTTTCAAGTCGGGTATAAATTTCTTTAGCCATATCTCCTGCCCTGTGGCCTCATAACATGCTATAAATTCTGCATACATCGTGGACGATGCAACTATAGACTTTTTGGAGCTTCTCCACGAAATAGCTCCTCCTGCGAGAGTAAACACGTATCCTAACGTGGATTTTCTATCATCTTTGTCTCCCGCAAAATCAGCATCTGAATACCCTCTTATCTCTAGGGAATCAGACCTTCTGTATGTTATCATGAGGTCATTGGTGCCTTGCGCATAACGCAATGCTTTCTTTACCATTTTCCAGTGCTCTGTGCCTTGATTCTCTTGATATCTACCGAGTACCCCGGTGATAAAAGCTAAGTCAGGGCGAGTGCACACTTGTGCATACTTTAAGCTTCCAACAGCCGAAGCATATGGTACTGATTTCATTTGATCGATCTCATATTGGTTCTTGGGACATTGGAATTTCCCAAAACTATCGCCCTTGACTATAGGAGCAGGTGTGGCAGAACTCGCATGCATATTAAACCATTTGAGAACTTTCTCAAAATATGCCTTCTACGATAGTCCTAAGACTCCATTCGTTCTATCTCGGTGAATCTCTATGCCCAAAACATATGAGGCTTCACCAAGATCCTTCATATCAAAGTTCGAGGATAAGAACTTCTTTGTTTCTCGTAGAAGAGTGACATCACTGCTAGCAAGCAAGATATCATCCACATACAAGATTAGGATAATGTATTTCCCACTTTTGAACTTTGCATAAATGCAGTTATCCTCAACATTTTCTTTAAAACCAAAACTCTTTATTGTATCATTGAATTTTAGATACCACTGTCTAGAAGCCTGCTTTAATCCATAGATGGATTTCTTTAGACGACATCCTTTATCTTCCTTGCCTTCCATGATAAACCCCTTGGGTTGTTTCATGTAGACTTTTTCTTTTAGATCTCCATTCAAAAATGTCGTCTTTACATCCATTTGATGTAGCTCTAAGTCAAAATGTGCAACTAGTGCCATTATGATTCTGAAGGAATCCTTACATGAGACGGGAGAAAATGTCTCATTGTAATCTACCCCTTCTCTTTGTGTAAAGCCTTTTGCCACAAGATGTGCTTTATACTTTTCTACATTCCCATTAGAGTCATACTTTATTTTGTAGACCCATTTAGAGCCTACTGTTTTGGCTCCTTTAGGAATATCCTCTAAGTCCCAAACATCGTTGGAACTCATCGATTTCATTTCGTCTTCCATTGCCTCCACCCATTTAGATGAGTGACGGATTCTCATGGCTTCTTCATATGAGGTGGGATCACCTTCCTTATGAGTCGTTTCTGTGTTATAAACTTTATAATCACTCGAAATAGCTGACTTTTACGTCTTGTAGACCTTCTGAGGCCTTCATTCTCTTGTTCATGCCGTGCCTCAACTTCTGGCACATCCTCTTGAGAAGACTGCTGCTCCTCCCTTTCATGCTCAACTTCGGGTCCAGTCGGCTCCTGATGAGCAGGTTCCGAATCTTCACCTCTAGTTGTCATGGTTGGAGTCACAACAGGTGCTTGCACCGCAACCTCAGGGGTTGACGATGCAGGTACAACAGGTAGCGAGAAAAATGGCTCTTGAATCATCGGATTAGGTGCACACACCCTCTTCTCCTCAAGATCAATTTTCCGAGCTACCATGCTCCCCCTCATCATTTCGTCCTCTAAGAAGACCGCATGTCTCGTTTCTACAAACTTTGTGTATCTGTCTGGACAGTAGAAACGATAACTTTTTGATCTATCAGGATAGCCAATGAAATGGCAACTCACTGTTTTGGTATCCAACTTTGCAATGTTTGGATTAAACACTTTTGCCTCAGCTGGGCTCCCCCAATACCCTCAGGAGTTGTAGGGATGGAACTTTTCCTGTCCACAACTCGTACGGTGTTTTGGGCACCGACTTGCTTGGTACTCTGTTGAGAATGTGAATGGTGGTTTTAAGTGCCTCCATCAATAATCCCAATGGCAAAGTGGAATAACTCATCATACTGCGTACCATATCCATAAGAGTACGGTTACGCCTTTCAGCTACTCCATTTTGCTGAGGTTCGCTCGGCATTGAATACTGGGCTACTACGCCATTCTCCTGTAAGAACCTTGCAAAAGGTCCAGGGACTTGGCCATATGGAGTGTGTCTGCCGTAGTACTGCCCCCCCCCCCCCCCCCCCACGGTCAGATCTCACTATCTTTATTCTTTTATCATGTTAATTTTCAACTTCATCCTTGAATATCTTAAATTTCTCCAACGCTTCAGATCTTTCTTTAATTGGATATATGTATCCATATCGGGAATAATCATCTGTGAATGTTATAAACGAGTCATAACCATCCACACTTTTCACAGGAAATGCTCCACAAATATCGGTGTGAATAATTTCCAGTGTTGATGTACTTCGGTTTGCACCCTTTTTAATTTGCTTTACATACTTTCCTTTAATGCAATCTATGCATTGCTCTGTTTCTGAGAACTCTAGCGGAGGAAGAATATCATTTTTTATTAGTCTTTCTATTCCCCCCTCGAAATATGGCCCAAGCGACAGTGCCATAATTTCGATGAGTCATGAGTTCTCTTTCTTTTCTTTTGTTCGTTATTCGACCCAGAAACATGCTCATTCACTTTACACACAGAATAAACTTTTTCACGCAAAGATAATAAATAAAGCTCATTGTGGAGGTAAGCAACCCCCACATGAATATTATTACACCATAAGGCACATTTGCCATGTCCAAAATAACACTCATAATTATCTTTGTCTAAGCGTGATACACTGATAAGGTTCCTGTGTAGTGAAGGAACAAACAAAACATCTCTAAGCAGAATAGTGAAACCATCAGCTAGCTCCAAGGAGATGTTGCCAATAGCTTCTACGTCTGCTTGAACTCCATTAGCGACCTGAATGCATCTTTCGCTTCTTAGCGTGG
The DNA here is from genome assembly GCA_028641055.1 of Alopecurus myosuroides. NCBI lineage: Eukaryota > Viridiplantae > Streptophyta > Magnoliopsida > Poales > Poaceae > Alopecurus > Alopecurus myosuroides. Next base: position 269,768,582 of record CM054057.1, on the reverse strand, counting down.
TCCGGGTCAAACTGAATCCCTGTAAAGAATTTGCAACATGAACAGTTGCACCTGAGTCAATCCACCATGTAGATTTGGAAAACTGTGTATACAGGGATTCATTTACAAATGAAACAACATTGTTACCTTTCTTTTCCATTATGTACTTTAGATAGTCTGCACAATCTTGCTTGTAATGGCCAGTATTTTGCAGTGGAGACAAGTGTCTTTGTCCACTGGAAAAGACCTTTGTGGGTGCTCATGCTGCTGGGGACCTTTCCCATGTGGTTTTGAAGTAGAACCAGTATGACTTTGATTATAGTTTCTTTTCTTGTTATCCCTCACATAGTTCACAGAACCACCATGTGAGGCTTTAAGTCTGCCCTTCTCTTGAACACACATAGCAATAGTCTTTTCAACATCCCATTTTTCAGGGGCCATGTTGTAGTTTATCACAAAGTTGTCAAACTGACTTGGCAGCGAAACCATGATCAGATGGACAAGCAGTGCTGGCTTGAGCTCAAGATTAGCATCCATGGGCTTAAGTTTCGCAGTCATGTTGCTCATCCTCAGTATGTGCTCCCAGATGCCATGTGCACCTCCGGTGTACTTTTCTGTTACTAGTTGTTTGATCAACTGGATGGCATAAACCTTTGAAGAGCCAGTGAACTGGCTCTTTATCTTTTCTACGTACTCCGTAACGGAAGCACACTCCGCAATTGAGCCCACGATTGCATTCTCAATTGTATTCTTTATAAATGCCATGCACTTTTTATTGGTTGTTTGCCACTTTCTGTTTTCAATAGAATATGCCAACTCCAAAGGATCATGGTCTCTTTTCTTTCTTTCCCATGTAGCGTCATCATTAGTTGCCTCTCTAACAGGATCTTTTGGCATGACAGGCTGTGGAGTATCCACAACCCAGTCAACCTCTGCACAGATGAAGGCAAATTCCACCTTCTTCCTCCACTCACTGTAGTTGTCGCCTCTCAGGGTCGGGACGTCCTTGATGCATGTCATCAAGTAGAACCATCCTGAAACCACAATGAAGTGAGAAAAATAACAACAATTGCGTGTATAATCCAACGTTGGTTAAACTTATAACACACAACTCTTTATGCAATTATGACTATATCATCGTTGGGCAGAAAATAGCAATAAAAGCATATATGAGACTATAACAATTAATCATGATAATGCTATTAACAATGTTGGTTATTTAATAACATAAATCATAACTATCACTTTAACATGCTCTTAAAATATAATTCTCACTTTAATCCTATTTTCTTTATTTAAGAGCACTTTTATTCAATTTGTTGCGGAAAACATGAATACAAAATTCATACACTTTATACTCTATATGAATATTTCATTTACTTTTGTATTCCCTAAACAATAATTTCGTTGGAAAAAATTGAATAGAAAAAACTAGACTTAATTAGCCCAAAAAATGGACCAATTACCATTAATTATGATTCTTTAATAATTAAAATAAAACATAACAGAAAAAAATAGGCAGGAAAAACTGCCCAGCTGTTTCTTTGGCCCGGCCCACGGCCTGGCTATCCGTGCAGCGCGCACGCGCGGCGCATAACTGCCTGGCGCTCAGCGCATTTTATTTTAGAGAGAAAGCGCAGCGGCCCATGGCCCGCTGCAGCGGCGCGGAAGGAATCCGTTGCCCACGTGCTCCCTCACTCTGGCAGAAAACGGCCCAACTGGCCCGCTCCGCTCAGCGCTTTCAGCCTGCTGGCCCGGGGCGAGCTAGGGTTTCTATCTGATCCGTTGATTTCGATCGGACGGCCACGCGCCGATCTCGCTGGGACAAAAACGGCAGGGGAGGGCTCTCGACGGGAAAACCCTAGCCAGTCTCCCCCGCGCACCCCCGTCTGTGTCTCTGCTCCCGCACTCGCGGCGGCGGAAAGAAAAACTCGCGCCGCCACCTTGCGCTCGCTTGGGTTGAGCCGCCGGCAGGCCATCGACGGCGCGCTACCGCGCCGCCGAGCTGCCGCGCATGCTCCCCTTTCTTTCCCCTTCGCACCTCTGCTCTGTTTCGACCCCGCGGGCTCTGTCCCGAGCGGTGGAAGAAAACAGCCCCGGCCGGCCGCCGCGCCATCCGCGCACTGCCCCTTTCTTTATCTTTCGCGACAGCTACGGTTAGCCACCGCCGCCACATCCCTTTGACGGAGACGGCGACGAGCGCCGTGGATGCGCGCGCGCCCCTTTCTTTTCTCTCGCCTCTTCCTCCCACTGCCAAAACAGCGAAAGAGAGTGGCCATGCCACGGGGAGCTTTTCCGCGCCGTATCCTTCCGCCTCGCCGGTCGCGCATCCCTTTAGCAGTGGGTGCGCCGCCGTCGAGCGGTTAGGCTGTGGTGTTCTTTACTCCCAGCGGTTCTTCGGCCCGGGCGCCTCGGCTTGCAGATGCGCACCCGAAATCGAGAGGAACGGCGCGGCCGTGGTGGAGGCGCATTGTTGCCGGTGAGCAGTTCTTTTCTCTTCCCCTTCTCTCTGTTAGGGTTAGGGTTTCTATTTGGGAATTCCTTTTCTGTGTTACTTTTTCTTTCACCGAAACATACTAGAGCCTAAGCAAGGCTCTGATACCAATGTTAGATGCCAAGATCACTAGGTCTAGATGACTACGGTCTAAACACGAATCTCTGTGAATGAATTGAGAGAGAGAGAGAGTGAAGAGAGACAGAGAGGGAAAGAGACCACCTTCAGAACCTTTCGACGACGATGGGGTGTCGGTGGTGGACATGATGGCGTCGGTGGTGCTTCCCGTGAGCCTTGCGCTTACCCTAGATCGGAAGGGATATGGGTGGGGTGTCTGGCGGCGCGGCTAACCTCGTACCGTGTGCCCCGGCCCCCACCATCTTTATATAGCGTAGGTCACAGGGGCCCACCAACCATTAGGGTTGGGCGCCCCCGATCAGGCACGTAAGAACAAGTCCGAGCACTCCGTTGGGCCTCCTCGGGAGAGATCAAACTAACACATCGGGCTCGCGGTGAGCTCCTGAGCACCCTAGTGCCTCCCCCTTCCTCCCTAACCATCTGTGCCGCCTCGCGGTCGCGCACCGCGGTCCGCCGCCGCGCCCTTGCTCGCCGGCGAGCCTCCGGCAACAATTTCCGGGCGGCGCGGCCACCCCACGACTCCCCGCGCTCCCCTCCGTCCCGTGGTGTGGTTCGATTCGACAACCCCGCGCGCAATCGGTCGATTGCAACGCGGCAGTGAGATCTGGCCTCAGGATGACGTCATGCCCATGTCATAGGACCTTTTCTGTTATTTTCTGTTAAACAGAATTTAACTGACATGTGGGCCCCACCTTAATTTAAATTGCAGAAAAAGAATAAAATTTGTAAATGCAATAAATTTTATTTGGTTAATCAGAAAAATGTGTTCAATATACCAAAATGTCCATAAAAATATAATCTCTCTGTTTATGTCATTTTCACACATGTTTTAATAAATTGAATTTTGACCATTATTTAATATTCTTTAAATCGATTAAAAATAGAGAAAATAAGGTTTTATTCAATAAATTTAGAAAATTAAAAGTTATATACCAAATTTCTCAAAATGATAAATGCAATCTATTTTTGATGTTTTAAACCCATTTGACCAATGAAAATTGTATTCACTTTCAGAATCGCCGGAAACAACCTCCGAGGTCTATTTCGGGGCTAATTTCAGTAAAATTGAATAATTGCCATATGAACCTTAGCAACCCATAGAACATGATTAGGGCTTCTTTCAGTGCATTAACTTGCTCATGCATTTATGTTGTGCATTGCATCGATGCCATGTTTGATTGTTGTTCTCCTTGTTTCGGTGTTTGTTCCCCCTCGGTAGAACGTGACTCTGAAGAGAAGGCCAAAAACTCCAATGGAGAATACTTGATCCTAACTGACAAGTCAAGCACTTATTTCAGAAGATATCTATTGGTGTTCTTATTACCAAGGCAAGCATAACCTCTTATGTGCTCTTATATGGTTTCAAAGTGTTTGAATCTCGTACTTTGCATTCGGTTCCAAACTATTTGATGCCAGTAGATAGAGTTCTCCTATATACTTCATAGCCAACATATCCTGATCCACTGCTCCTAGCAGCTATAGGTTTGTTTGTGCGCGCTCCGTTCAACCCTGTGAGTCTTGCTTAGCCATGCCTAGTTGTGATCTGATCCATCCGGTTGATGAATCTGGTCAGTGCGTGAATCTACTATGTTAGGTTGTTGTGATTTGATTTATCTTTGATAACCTGACTAATCACGGCATGGTTGTGAGGCCACAATGGGTTCTGGCGTTTTGTCCTATTCATGCCCCTAGGAGCGAGTTCTCGCCTTCGAGCCAAGACTGGGCGTAGAGCCACATGTGGGCCCATGAACCCCGCACGGCTAACTAACTTGTTTAACCTTATCCATGAGTCACGTAGTTTGAGCTTTCCATCAGCGTGTGAGTCGGAAAATGTTCTGGAGAAAATTAGACCGTGACCGGGACAAGTGATGGACGTACACGAATCTTGATCCCGACTCACAGAACAGGTGCCGTCAGGAGGTGGCCAACTCCCTGTTGACGGGGTGGCCCTGTTTGGGTTGACTCATGGATATGGTTCGACAAGGTAAAGGCTGGGAATCGACCACCCTCTGCCGGCACTTTCCAGAATAGTGCTAATCTAGTGGCACTAAGAGTCGGTTGGTACGTGTGGGTAAAGTTGTACAACCCTGCAGGGTTAAATCTTTTCGAAAAGCCGTGTCTGCGGTTAAAGACGACTTGGTGACGGATTCCGTGATCATAGACAACTTAAACATAATGAATAAAACTTGTTGATAACAAATGAAGGATGCCTCCTTGGAGATGCCGAGAGGGGCTACCTTGTAGCATGAGATAGTGTGGGTATTAGAAGGACTTGGTGGAATACAAAAAGATGATGACATCAGTAGTTGAGTAGCTTTCTCATCTGTTTTCAAAATACTCCATGAGACGTGCTATTCCTCCCTCAACTTGGAAAACAAACATGGATTTACGCAAAATAACCTTCATAACTCTTTCTAAAATAAGCAGATATATAATAGGTTAACTAAGTCTTGTTGAGTACCTCCCGTACTCATGTTTGCTTCAACTTGGTTCAGGTGGAGTTCCTCAGTTTGGTGGTGTTTCAACATGGACATCGACGAGTAGTTTGGGGTTCCCAGGTTGCAGCCTGGAATCTATGGGCTGGGACGTCACCTTATGTTGCGGCCTCTTACGACTTTTTGGTTCTTGTTGACTAGCAACATAAGTTGCCTTCCGTTGTCTGATGTAATGTTGGGTCATGTGACCTCTGCTTGTAAAGCTATACTCTACTAACACTTGTTTAATACATCTTCCTTGTCTAGAGTACTGCTTTGATCGGTTGTTGGTGTCGAGCTCATTGTTATACAGTTTGTGCTATGCCTGCATAGTTGTCGCAGTCGAGGGGTTGTGGAGCCGATGATCCATGATCGAGCCCGCCTGCCGATGTAATTCGGCCTAGGGCGAGGTAACCCCAGTAACCCTCGATTGTTCTTGCACTTTTAGGACACATAGCATCTCTGTATAGCTTTGGTCCCGCTCCTTCAGTTTGATCCGAATCGTGGACGCTTGGTTATGCATAGTTGGTTATGACTAGCATGGATATAAGGAGTAGTAGACCGTGGTGATCCGGCCTGCGTGCTCATGAATCCGGTCTGCCTGCCGTTGTTTGTTGCGACCGGGGCTGGTAAACCTGAAACCCTTGTGGGTCCATGACTAGGAGCATAGAACAGTATGTATATCTCTGGGTCTGGGGTCTGACAGACAGTTATGGTACTCCCGATCCCGCCGAGTATTCCCGATCGAAACGTAACTCCTGATGCCGCTGGCCCCACGGTGGGCGCCAACTGTCGAGACATCGTAGTAGAGTTCATAGATGGGGGTGTCATGAGCCTACTAGTAGAACCGCGGGGGGGCGTGATAATACGACAAACGAGAACATCGTGTTTTACCCAGGTTTGGTACGACTCAACTAGGCGACGTTCCTACTCCTGCAATCTCACTAAATCAGGGCTGAAGCCTGAAGTATATAAAGTACAATGCGAGTATAGTTTCGCTAACTCGGTGTGGATCAACTTCTCGGCAAGTTGGCTTCTAGCTGATTGTCCGTATCTATTCCTGCTCCGTTCTGGCTTTATATAGGTAGCTAGATTAGAGCTTACAGAAATGAAACCTAGAAGGCTACGGAAAGTATTTAACTTGGAAAGTAAGGAATCTGTGTTCTCCTCCAAGCCGCACCACCTTGGGCCATGGTCCAGGTTCTTCTAGAATCCGGCTTCCTACGCATCATCTTACTGGGCCACACAATGGATTATGATCCACTACCTATGGGCCACCCTGGTAATCCGGCTTTTAGGCCAATGCTGGACATACCCCTAATCGGCATATATCCGACAATTGGCTACCCCGACCGTAGCGCGTACCAAAAAACCATCACGATTTCTATCAGGAAAGGAAGTCATATACCAATATACCATCAACTGGTTATTTGAGTGTGGCAAAGTTTCAAGATTTTAGACCAACCATTAATTGTTTCTACTCTACTAAACCAGCAAGTTTACCATTAAGCATATTAATATCTCAAAACAACAACAATAATCAAGTGAAGCAGTTTAGTGATCTATAAGAATATGCAAGTTTTTTTCCCGTTATACCATCTACCACATGTAGCATTTTTTTTTCCATCAAGCACCATTCAATAAATATTTTTAACACAAACTCTCCAAATGATATAGCAATGAAACAAGAGAGTACTAAAACTACTTTACTAAAAATAACATCTCTGAATAAAATATGAGTGGAAAACAAGAGCTAAATGCAGTACTAGAAAAAGGTGAACACTCAAAGAATAATAAAAATGAAAACTAGAGTGTTCTAAGCAATGAAAACGGAGCATGTCTCTCTCCCACACAAGAATGATAGGTTCCAACAATATTTATTGCAGCAAGAAAAACAAAATAAAATAAAACAAGAAATAAAAGACGCTTCAAGTAAAGTGCATATGATGTGACCGAATAAAAATATAGTTTCACTAGAAGTGACCTGATAATTTATTGGTGAAGACGGGGGTGCCTTGGGCATCCCCAAGATTAGACGCTTGAGTATTCTTATAATTTGCTGGGACGAACCACGGGGGAATCTTCAAGTTTTGGCCTTGCACTCTTCTTGATCAAATTATATCACCCTCTTCTCTTGACCCTTGAAAACTTCCTTCACACCACACTCAAAGTAATTCCCATTAGAGGGTTAGTGCCTAATAAAAAATTCAAATGTTCTCCATGGACACAAGCATTATTAATAATTTTTAAATATTCGCTACAGCCACTGATGATTTGTGGAGCAAAGAAACCAACTCAACATAGTAAAAGAGTGAATGCAAGTAAAAAAGTAAGAATCTGTCAAAACCAGAACAGTCTGTAGAGATGAATTTTCCGGGCACTAAAGTTGCTCAAATAAAAATAAGGTTAAGAACAAAAAAAAATTAGCTGAGGAATAAGCACAAAAAATTCCAGGTCATTTTGATCTTTCTGTGAATTATGCGATTATTTACGGTGGACAACAAAAATATGTTTCTTGCGCAGAAATTCAAAACCAACACCAACTTTCGCTAGAAGCTTTACTTAGCACAGATAATACATGAAAATAAATATACAAAGTATTTTCTACAGAAGTATACAACACCTTGACTCGAACATAACAGAGAAAACAATTCAAAAATAAAACCATGAGTTATCTCCCAAGAAGTGCTTTTCTTTAAAGCCTTTTAGCTAGGCATGATAATTTGAGAAGATGCTCACATGAGAAATATGAATTGAAGCGAAAGAGATCATCAAAATGAAAATGTAAAACAAATTTAAGTCTAACCCATTCCTATGAAAAATAATCTTGTAAAAAAAACCAATAAAGCACAAAGTGGCTAGCATAGGAAACCAAAACAAGTGCAACTTCAAAAATTTGAACATAAAGAGGGAAAACTTGATATTGTTGAGATGCATAAAATTATATTTCCTTCTCTCATAATAACTTTTAGTAGCATTATGAATAAAATTAACAATATAACTATCAACTAAAACATTCTTATCATGATCAAGCATAATTTTTTATCATTACCCCCCACAATAGTAAAAGCAAAAATAAGCCTAACTAGTGAAAATAAAAACAAGAAACAAAAAGATATAATTTCAGAATCTAAAAGAAATAACTTCGAGCACTCATACCCGAGGATGTGAGTACCTTTTACGTTACCTCCACGGCAACAGCGCCACAAAAGGGCTTGATGTCTATGCATGCTACTATTCTTGTAGACAATGTTGGGCCTCCAAGTGTAGAGGTTTGTAGAAAAATAGTAAGTTTCCCTTCAGTGGATTACCCAAGGTTTATCGAACTCAGGGAGGAAGAGGTCCAAGGTATTCCTCTCAAGCAACCCTGAACATATGATACAAGAAGTCTCTTGTGTCCCCAACACACCTAATACACCGCTAAAAAAAACCTAATACAATTGTCAGTTTTATAGGTGCACTAGTTCGGAGAAGAGATAGTGAAATGCAAGTTATAAGTAGTAATTGCAATCTGAAATAAAAATGGCAGCAAGCAAACATGTAGCATAACTGATTGTAAACAGTGTTTCAATGCTTAGGAACAAGGCCTAGGGATCCTACTTTCACTAGTGGACACTCTCAACAATGATAACATAATTGAATGCATAAATATCATCTCTTCATTATGCAACTCCAAAACACTCTCCGGTCGGATAACAAACACCAATCCATGCGTAGGGCTGTAACAACACTAGTCTGTATTCCCTCTCTAGGGCACCCCACGCTGTCACTATGAGCGCCCAAAATTAGTACTAAACAAAGGCCACAATTTCATAGGGTCACCAACACAAGATATAAATATCATGCTAAACAACACAGTGCACACACTATCTCCGTTACACCGTGATCAAAAGTGTCTACGAAGATCTCATAACAAAACAACTTGAGTAGCATAACAGATGAAGAGTAACATCTACTTATTCAACTAGATTACAAAGCTCGTGATCACATACAGATCACACCATGGGAGAAAGAGATGAAATACATAGCTACCGGTAGAGCCCTCAGCCCCGGGGTGAACTACTCCCTCCTCATCATGGGAGACAGCAATGGCGATGAAGATGGCGGTGGAGTCGATGGAGATGGCTCCGGCGGCACTTCCCCGTTCCGCCAGGGTGCCGGAACAGAGATTTCTGTCCCCCAAAACTTGTCGGCGGTGGAGCTATGAAACTTTTCGTGGAAAGGGGCGATCCATTTAGGGTTTATGCATCGGGGGGCATATATAGGTGAAAGGGCAATGGCGGTGGGCGGCCCGTGGGCCAACATCACCTGGTGGCGTGGCCAGGGTGGGCCCGCGCCACCATATTTTCACTACAAGAAATATGCTATCTTGTGACTCACCATATTGGTCACCGAATGGTCACCGAAAATCATTTGCGACCTTTCTGTGACCAAAATCTCTTGGTCAGGTTACGGGTGTCGCAATTGAACCAATGTGACCTTCTGTAGCCAAAATGGAAGGTCATGCAGTATGTGACCAATTGTTTTGGTCGCTCGTACTCTGGCCAAGCCACGTTGGATTCCAGCGTGGCAAAGCTGACGTGGCCGATATGTGACCAAAAGAATTGGTAGTGGATGAGATTCGGCCCAGTCCAGTCCAGCCTTCTAAATGGGCTTACCCAATAATTGTCTCAATTTTGGAAGTTTACACAGGCCAAACCCAACAATTTGACCATTTTAATTTTTGGGCCTAGGCCTTCCATATTTTTAATTTTCGGCCATTTTATGTTGGCACTGGACCCATTAGTCAGATTGGTCCCACTTGTCATGCTAATCTCATAATGGGTCCCACATGTCAGAAATTTCATAATTTGTCAATAAATATCATATGTGGGTGGCCTAGTCAGATTTCCATTTCATAGGTACTCAAATAACATATAAATTTAGTATTTCAAATAGAACATGTGTAATTCAGTCAAACAGGTTTCCATTTAGATCCCTGCATGGTCTATTACAAACCAGATATGGCTACCTACTATTACAATATTTCAGTAAAACAGACAGTCTTTGCACGAGCTTCACAATTGGCTTCACGGCTTGGTGGTCCCTGAATAGAACGGAAATGCTCCTACAAAAGAGTACACAATGAACAAAACACACTTTAAATGGATTTTAATGTCAGCTGTAGCATTGAAGTGAACGAGATTGATTCCATGCCCCATAATCTCGAGTTCATGACGTATACATGTCACCTACAGTAAGCAGCAGAACATGTCATGCATTGAGAGAGCAAAATGTGCACATATAAGCTATAGAAAATCATCGAACAGCTTGCAGATAGGTACAATATGAAATGGATACTGAACATTAAACCACTGATAACTCACAACAAGGGCATGACCAACTATCTAATAAAACTAAAAATCACAACAAGGGCAATTATAACTAACCATTAGCACTACCAATTACACATCCTAGATCACACACGCCGCTGACGGAAGATATACTCAATCTATCCCATTTTTATTCTATTAATGCTCAAAATTCTAATCTAGCAAACAATAGTTGGTGATACCATAATTGGATATTAACAGCAGCAGGTATGCAGCAAGAACAACAACCAATGCACATCAAGTGAGAGTGCTATTCTGTTCTTACCACAGCGGTACAAGCAAGGAGATGCCAGATTCGCCCAGCTTCTCCACAAAACTCACACCAGCAGCACACATCTAGAAAGGAACCAGCGGTGCTGCTTGGTACCTTGACCCAAATCCATACTACTGAGGAGCGTCAAGACTCAGATGCGGAGCTCCCTACACATGTCATATTGTGTCAATGCTTGCAGAAACAGATGTATCTGCAACGAAACAACAGAAGTTGCAATTGCCCCGAGAGAATTAAACACAAAACATATATAACAGCAGAAAAGAACTGAAAGTGATAAGACACAAGAGATCACTACATTCCAAGGTTTCCATAGAGTGAAAATCTAGTTATCGCATAATCTGACAGGTTTCTGAACCAAAAACAGAATCCAAGCAACATCATAGGTTCGACTAACATCAAATGATCCTCAACAGGGCAAAATTAAAGCTCCTCATGATGAACACAGAAACAGCAGGACCACATAAAGGACCAAGTTCTTGATTGCCAACCATAGGAGATGAAAGATGGCCTGGAGAAGACATCTACAGCCTCCTTCCCCTCCTTCCACCCTTCCGGCGGGTGCTGTCAGTGGGAACTGGAGTCACATCCTCTGCAACAAATATTGTACCACAACAATTAGCAGACTAATCACAAGCGATAAATTCTCCAGTGTAGTTGCAGCAATAAAATGGACATGGGCACCAGCCATCAAAAAAAAATGTGCATTGGATGGTTCATTCTGGTAGCTGAAGCACAAGATGAAAACATGAACATTTTTCAAGCAAAAAAAACTAGATATTTGCTTTCAACGTTGATTTTATAATGCAACTTGTAACAGGTTGGGATGAAACGCATGTATGAAGGGAAGGAAGACCAACTTTAATCAACTTATACACATTCTGCTATACCCAATTTGATTAATGTCTATATATTTTACAAACACATGTATCTATTGACAAACATTGATAGAAAATCAGATAGCAGTGCATAATGTCAGCATAGTTCTCTAGCACATAATCTGCTCAAACACATCAGGTAGCAGTACATAATGTCAACATAGTTCTCTCTAGTACATGAAAATAAGTGGTGTTGTGTGTATATGCTAAAGCTACATCAAGCATGTGCCAGTGCATTCTCATCCCAGAAAAAACTTAAAGATGTATAGCAGCAGGGTGCAAAAGAGAACCAAAGTGGAATATCTCATAGCAGAATTCATAGCAACAGATCGACACTCTGCTGCGCAAATCAAAATTTACACGGACATGCTTCCATCTAGGAATCAAGAAAATCGGCCACGGCCAGTAGCACATACGGAAGGAGATGGGATATTTAGTCTCACGTTTCACAGGCGAAGTCAGGACGGCCGGGCAGGAGGAACCGCTCGGAGCTCGGGGCCGTGGTCGGGGAAGGCAGCAGCAGCAGCAGCCGCGCGGCCGACCCAGCGTGTCCACGGCGCACCTGCCGTCGGGTCCTCTCACAGAGGAGGCCGGCAAGCCGCGGCAGCCGGGATCTGACGGCCAGTCCAGAGGAACGCAGAAATACGGCCTCCACTGTACTACGAGGAGACGACCCCTCCCTGTAGCAGCGCTGGGTAGACGTTGGGCGTCTCTGTTGTAACATCCCAAGTCTGAAAAATAGCCATTAGAATGTTTTGCTCGCTGTTATTTTATGTTTTGCATCATGGCATCATGTTGATTGCATTTGTTTTGTTTGTTTTCCATTTGTTTTCCTCTGTTTTCATTTGTTTTCCAACTGTTTTCCTTTGTTTTCCTTTGTTTTCTGTTTGAATTTCAAACCAAAATTCAAACCCTTTGTTTCATCCTTGTGATGTTACAATTTCCAAAATGTTATTTCGAATAAAAACAACCAAATTGTTTTCTTTTATTCCATAATGCTCACTCATTAAATTGTTGGTTTGATCAATCCATTGTTTCCAAATTGCAATCAAAAACTCAACTAAAAGCACTAAAACATAATCACTTTGAAATTATGTTGATATCAAAACAAATTAATCCATTTTTTGTTTATAATTGAAATAGGGGTCACCCTATTTAAAAGTGTGTTTATTAATGCCCATCTAATAAAGCAATTCATTCAAAATTGGGTTATTTCCAAGCAGCACCAATTCCCAATTCATTAAAACTACCAAAGTATTCTAATAATTTTGTTCACTTTAAGTAATAGGGTTCACCCTATGTCAAAGAGATGTTTTCAATAACAATCTTCAATACCTAAGAATCTTAAACAAAATTGGTTTAGCTAACAAACAGTAATTAAAATTGAAAACCTTGGAAAAATAAAAGTTAGTTTAAGTTGCAAATTGAAAAACAAAACCAACCATATTTTTTTTCCACAATTTTATCAACTTAAAAACTATCCTTTTCTTCTCTTTTGTTTGCAGCAAAAAAAAATAATAATAAAACAAATAAGAAGGAAAACGTTCAAGGGGGGAAGAGAAGACCAGCCCAGCCCATTTTTTTTCAGTTGGCCCGATACCTTTCTCTTCCACCTCCGTACAGTGCTGTCGTCAGCCATGGTACGTGCTGCCTCACCTGCTCCCCCTCCTCCCCTATTTCTATCCCCCTCCGAAATCCTAACCCTAACCCTAACCGCACCTCTTCCCCTCCTTCCTCCTCCCATCCGCCGCCATCCTTCCTCTTCCCCTCGAAAATCCACTGCATCTTCTGAAGAACAGAAGGATGCCACCATGGCCGCAGCTTGGAGGCCTTGGTGCCACGGCTGTGCTCGTCGTCGGGCGCCCCTCTTCTCGGGAATGGAACGGAGGCGTGTTCCTCGTCCTATTTGGTGAAGGCACGGAGGAGGGAGGATGCCCGAGTCGCCGCCGCCGTGGAGCTTTCGCCGGCGATCGCCTGCTGTCCGCTCGACCGCCTCCTGCCAGCGAGGTGAGCGCCTCCCGCTCCCCTTTCCTCCCGCTCGCTCTCTTCCCTTCCTCTCGAAGCACAAGCACATGCACCCCACGCCCCCGCAAGCACACCCCACGGCCGCAGCACCCCGGCGCAACCGAGATCGCTGCCGGCGACCATCTGCAGTTTCTGTCCGCCCAAGGTTCTGTTAGCGTGCGAAAATTCAGAAAACAACCCGACAGCCACACCTTATCCTTGCACCTGCTCCTATCTTGTCACAACTCGCAGCCACACCGCAGTGGCAGAGGCCCTATGCGCGCACCCGCGAGGTGGGGGGATCGAATCCCAGCTCCCCCCACTCTTTTCCTGCTCCTTTTTTCGTTTTAATTCAGTTAAGTGCGCGGCCACCACAATAACCTCCCGAGATCCCCTACCTAGCCACAACACAGCAGCTACCCAGTTGGTTCTGTTCCTTTGCTTGCAGCAGGAGGTGGGGGGTTCGAGTCCCCCTCCCACCAATAAAACCCACCTTTTTATTTTACATGCTTTTGGTCACGAAACTTTCTGGTATTCACCAATAGGCCCCTGGTAATTAATCTATACCCCTGAAATAATTTTTCCTAAGTCCCTAGATCATAAAAAATGGCAGATTTGCACTATATTTTGGAAATTGCATAAATAAATCATCCTAACTCCAAATCCAACATTTTTTATATGTTTTCAATACCAAATTAAATGTTCTATCCAAATATAAAATTTGTTTACTGTTTTGAATATTTTAAATTGTTGAAACATTTGAATTCTTGTCAAATTCACTTAAGTTTGCAAAATTCATAACTTGCTCATAAAAAATTCCAAATTTCACAAACCAAATATGTTTTCCAACCAATTTTTCATGTACTTTCCAAATATAAATTTTGTTTGCTGTTTTGAATAATTTAAATTGCTGAAAACAACTGTTTCCTATTTATTGCATTTAAAATTGCCAAAATAATAACTTGCTCATTTTAAATCCAATTTCCACAAATGAAATATGTTTTCCATGCAAAATTAAACCATCTTTCCAAATATAAAATTTGTTTCATGTTTTGAATAATTAAAAGTGGTTAAATAATTTAAATCTTATTTAATTCATTTAATATTGTTAAATTTATAACTTGATCAAAACAAATTCTTTTGGGGCATATAAAATATGTTTTCAAACCACAAAAGTATAAACTTTTCAAATATGAACTTCACTCAATGTTTTGCCCAAATAAAAATTCAAATAAGTTCATGTTTGAATTAAATTCATTTAATTCTTGCTTAAACTTGTTTAATTCATAAATAATTTATTTGAAATCCTTTTTCAACAAGTGAAACATGTAATCCAACTAAAATTTGATGTTCTTTTCAAATATAAACTTTGTTATTTGCTTTGAACATTTTAAATGGGTGAAAACAACAAATACTTGTGTGTCACCTTAATGCACCCAAAATTTCCCTAAATTAATAATAAAATTCTAAATTGCTACACCCTATTCTAATTTGATTCTAATGTTGTTATGTTGTTGTTTTCCTTTTGCATGCATCATACTAAACCACTATCACCTGTTGTTTAGTTGAAAAACAAATAATCTAACCAAAATCCATGGGCCTTTCATATGCAACTCAAAATTGCATATATGTCCATTTAAATTGTGTTATCATATCAGTTAGTTTATTTTGATGCATCTATTAACATGACATGCATCATCCCATGTTTGTGCACCTATGCCATGTTATTGATTGTTTATCTTTCTGCATTGCTTGTTTGCTTCTTCTCGGATACACGACGACGTTGAGACCGACGATCCTTACGACATCCCTTCTAAGGAGTTAGCTCAGTACCAGGCTACTGGGTTTTGCAGGCAAGTTATCACTCACATGAACCACTGTGTTCCTTTCAACATTGGTTACCGATACTTTCCGTTGTTCTTTTCTGCTAGCCTTAGTAGTAGTTGTTCTGTTACGAACCCATCACATGAATCCCTTAACCTTGATATTGCCTCACCTCCATACCTAAAACCCCTTGCTTGTTGCCTTAGTCTTATTTAGCATGCTTAGGTTGTTTTGCTCGAGTCTGTTACCCGTTACTTTCTGTTACTATATCTATTACGTTGTGGGGGCTCGATGTTTAATCAATCAATCATGCTAATGTTGCTATTAATAATAAATTTGATGATAAGGCACCGGCAGGAGGCCCATGAGAGGTTTTGGAGCCTGCTAGTGTCGACCCTAATAGGAAAAGGGTCTTGTCTACTGATCCATGATGAGCGCACTACCCGCATTTGGGAAGCGAGTATGGGCGCCCCCCTCAACTTGACCTGATTCGCATCTCGTCCAAATCGCCTCATTTAGTTCGTGTTTTCCATTTGCCGCATGCATGTTTTTGCGAGCCCAGGCCAGGGTGGAACTTTCGTAGTCGGCATATAGGGGGACACGTTCTTAGAGTGCTATGAGGGTCCATTTTCTTCTGGGCTCGATTAGCCGTGCGCCCAAGGTGCTTTGGGCTTGATGCGAAGAATGGTTGGTTGTGTAGAGTACCCCGCTTGGTGGGTTTGATTCCCATCTGGCGGGTTATTCTTGAGTGTACGGCCAAATTGGTGCAACCCTGCAGGGATAATCTTCTCGAGAAGCCGTGTTTTCCGCGGTTATGGATTACTTGGTGAAAGTACTGGCTAACAAGTACTCAGGACAACTTAAACATAATGATCAAACATGTTACACCCCATGATTAATAACTTGACTAGTAATAGGTTGAGGACACAATAATTTGATTCACCTTTAATACAACTGTGTGAGTTATCCTCGGATTGCTTCTTTGGATAAGGGGCGAGATCCAGGATGGGTTTGTTTGAAGTTATCTTTCAGTTGGTTACAATCCTCGATCTTATCTCCTTTCTGTTAGCCGGAAGTGGTAGAATCTCTGTAGTTGGTTAGCGCAGCCAGTTGCAGCATCGTTTATATCCCCTCTCTTCCGTTGAACCCAAGGCATCTGTGCTTGGTGTTGACGGGCTACACTTTGGTGAACTGTGAGTCTTGCTTGCCAGTACGTTTATGTACTGACCCCTTTGGGGCTGTGGTTTACGCAGACGACGTTTCCGAGGATCTACATGGTGGCTACTACGTGGATCATGACGAGACTGCTGACGAGTAGATAGCGGACCCGGGCAGGATCCGAGACTTCGTGGATGGCTCCGTCTGTTTGTTTCCGGCCTCTTAGGCCTATTTGGTTCTTGTCTGTACTCAGACATGTTGAATGCTTCCGCTGTATTGTAATGATGTATTGTTGGGGCAGGTGCCCTCTGATTGATTGTATTTGCTATCTCTGCTCTAATGAGAGCCAATTGCAACTTATTTCAATCTTTTGTGTCGTAGAGATCTGTTGTGATATCACTTGTTAAACGCCGTTGACGTACCATGTGTGTATGGTTTGAAGTACGTCGACGGAAGTGCCTTTGATCTCTAGTGGATAGTTTACATCGACGATGGAATAGCAGGGCTTGTGTTGTCGCGCATAAGCGCAGGCATACCAGGAAGCTGGGACGTGGGAGCAGTTATGCCCCATAATCCAAGCATCTGCTATCCAGTTCGTACGGTGAGTATCCCCTAGAAATCAGGGTGCGACATCTGTACCCCGTCGGCGCGGCCCCGAGGACGAACACGGACGCGCCACCGAGGGTCAAAGACGATGAGGAAGCCCTCGATGAGCGCCACAGTGTGGAGAGATGCAGAGATCGATGGGATCGATGGGGCGTGGCGAGTAGATTGGAGGTGAGCGCGCGCAGACAGGGATCTGGGTCGGGGCGGTGCGAGCTAGGGAGCTAGGGAGGGGCGGCGATGGGAGAGGACGGAGGTGGGGATCTGGAGACGAGTTAGGGTTAGGGTTAGAGAAAGGGAGGGGGGAGGCGGCGACGCGCTGGCTTATACTGCATGCACGCGCTCCCGTCCGTCGGATCAGAATCCGACGGGTATGGTGCTTCAGCTCTTGTACTTTGGGCCGTGGGATATGGGCTTAGCTGGGCCTGTTGGTTTTTTTATTAGATTGTAGAAAATAGATGCAAATATTTTAAATAGTTTGAGGCACCAAATATTGTTCAAATTTTATGAAAAATTATGATCGATGAAATTTCCATATTTTTGAAGTGTCATTAATACATCATGATTTCAAAGTTTTATTTTTCGTTGAATAAAATTACCATTTCCCATTTCCGGAGTGTCGAAAACGGGTTTTTTTATGAAGCATCTACCAAAAATATGTTGCAAAATTTTACAACAAAAAAATATGAAGGTATTAAACCACATTTGATCTACAAAAAATCAAATTACTTCCTCTAAAAAGCTTTCCATCCACCTCTTTGGAAAAAGACAAATTCCCGCCGATTCAGCTGAAACCGGGGCAAATTTGAACTACAGGTGCCTCGTAGTTTCTCTTTATTATTTTTAAAAAATCATTTTTAGGTACCCAAGTACCTATTTCAACATAGATTCACCAAGAGTTCATCAAGATTCAAACCCTAGGTACGAACGGTCATGTCCCCCGTTTTGACCGTTTCCCGAAACCGGCTTAGAAAATTCCAGAAAATTCAAAAGAACTCGAAACGATGCAAGATCTTCGCGTGGTGTTGTTATATATGTCCTAGTATCCACCAAAAATAATAAACTTGGAATACGACAATTTGGTGGAAAATGTGTTCACAGAAATGAGCTATCCCGTACGAAGATTCATGGCTTTCGGGCGAAATGACGGATGTTTTGGCCACATCAATGGCATAGTTTGTTTAAATGTGACCATATTCTACACAAAGATGCATATTGGAACAACTAACAATGTTCACGAAGAAAGTTTTATTTTTTGTTGAATAAAAATACCATTTTCCGTTCCCGGAGTGTCAAAACTAGCTTGTTTTGTGAAGCACATACACACAATATGTTGCAAAAATGTACAAAGTAAAATTATAAATATATTATGTTATGTTTGATCTACAAATAACAAACTTACTGCATCTCAACAGCTCAAAATACACCTCCTTTGAAAAAGACAAATTCCTGCCGATTCAGCTGAAACCGGGCCAAATTTGAACTACAGGTGCCTCGTAGTTTTCTCTTTATTTTTTGCAAAAATCATTTTTAGGTACCCAAGTACCTATTTCAACATAGATTCACCAAGAGTTCATCAAGATTCAAACCCTAGGTATGAACGGTCATGTCCCCCGTTTTGACCGTTTCCCGAAACCGGCTTAGAAAATTCCAGAAAATTCAAAAGAACTCGAAACGATGCAAGATCTTTGCATGGTGTTGTTATATATGTCCTAGTATCCACTAAAAATAATAAACTTGGAATACGACAATTTGGTGGAAAATGTGTTCACAGAAATGAGCTATCTCGTACGAAGATTCATGGCTTTCGGGCGAAATGACGGATGTTTTGGCCACATCAATGGCATAGTTTGTTTAAATGTGACCATATTACACACAAAGATGCATATTGGAACAACTAACAATGTTCACGAAGAAAGTTTTATTTTTTGTTGAATAAAAATACCATTTTCCATTCCCGGAGTGTCAAAACTAGCTTGTTTTGTGAAGCACATACACAAAATATGTTGCAAAAATGTACAAAGTAAAATTATAAATATATTATGTTATGTTTTATCTACAAATAACAAACTTACTGCATCTCAATAGCTCAAAATACACCTCCTTTGAAAAAGACAAATTTCTGCCGATTCAGCTGAAACCGGGCCAAATTTGAACTACAGGTGCCTCGTAGTTTTCTCTTTATTTTTTGCAAAAATCATTTTTAGGTGCCCAAGTACCTATTTCAACTTAGATTCACCAAGAGTTCATCAAGATTAAAACCCTAGGTACGAACGGTCATGTCCCCCGTTTTGACCGTTTCCTGAAACCGGCTTAGAAAATTCCAGAAAATTCAAAAGAACTCGAAACGATGCAAGATCTTCGCGTGGTGTTGTTATATATGTCCTAGTATCCACCAAAAATAATAAACTTGGAATACGACAATTTGGTGGAAAATGTGTTCACAGAAATGAGCTATCTCGTACGAAGATTCATGGCTTTCGGGCGAAATAACGGATGTTTTGGCCACATCAATGGCATAGTTTGTTTAAATGTGACCATATTACAAACAAAGATGCATATTGAAACAACTAACAATGTTCACGAAGAAAGTTTTATTTTTTGTTGAATAAAAATACCATTTTCCATTCCCGGAGTGTCAAAACTAGCTTGTTTTGTGAAGCACATAGACAAAATATGTTGCAAAAATGTACAAAGTAAAATTCTAAATATATTATGTTATGTTTGATCTACAAATAACAAACTTACTGCATCTCAATAGCTCAAAATACACCTCCTTTAAAAAAGACAAATTTCTGCCGATTCAGCTGAAACCGGGCCAAATTTGAACTACAGGTGCCTCGTAGTTTTATCTTTATTTTTTGCAAAAATCATTTTTAGGTACGCAAGTACCTATTTCAACATAGATTCACCAAGAGTTCATCAAGATTCAAACCCTAGGTATGAACGGTCATGACCCCCGTTTTGATCGTTTCCCGAAACCGGCTTAGAAAATTCCAGAAAATTCAAAAGAACTCGAAACGATGCAAGATCTTCGCGTGGTGTTGTTATATATGTCCTAGTATCCACCAAAAATAATAAACTTGGAATACGACAATTTGGTGGAAAATGTGTTCACAAAAATGAGCTATCTCGTACGAAGATTCATGGCTTTCGGGCGAAATGACGGATGTTTTGGCCATATCAATGGCATAGTTTGTTTAAATGTGTCCATATTCCACACAAATATGAATAATGGAACAACTAACAATGTTCACGAAGAAAGTTTTATTTTTTGTTGAATAAAAATACCATTTTCCATTCCCGGAGTGTCAAAACTAGCTTGTTTTGTGAAGCACATACACAAAATATGTTGCAAAAATGTACAAAGTAAAATTCTAAATATATTATGTTATGTTTGATCTACAAATAACAAACTTACTGCATCTCAATAGCTCAAAATACACCTCCTTTGAAAAAGACAAATTTCTGCCGATTCGGCTGAAACCGGGCCAAATTTGATCTACAGGTGCCTCGTAGTTTGCTCGTGATTTTTCTAAAAAATCATTTTTAGGCACCCAAGTACCTATTTCAACATAGATACACCAAGAGTTAATCAAGATTCAACCCCTGGGTATGAACGGTCATGTCCCCCGTTTTGACCGTTTCCCGAAACCGGCTTAGAAAACTCCAGAAAATTCAAAATAACTCGAAATGAAGCAAGAACTTCGCGTGGTGTCATAATAAGTGACCTAGTATCTATCAAAAATAATAAACTTGGAATAGGTAAGTTATCTCGAAAAAGTGTTCACAAAAATGAGCTATCATCTACGAAGATTCATGGCTTTCGGGCCAAATGACGGATGTTATGGCCACATCCATGGCATAGTTTCTTTAAATGCGTCCATATTACACACAAAGATGCATATTAGAACAAGAACAATGTTTACGAAGAGAGTTTAATTTTTCTCTAAATAAAAATATCGTTTTCCTCTTTCGGAGTGTCGAAAACGGGAATTTTTGTGAAGCATCTACGAAAAATATGTTGCAAAAGTGTAGCACATAAAATTCTTAAAATATTAGACCATATTTTATCTACAAATAACCAAATAAATTCCTGTAAAAATCTTTCCATCCACCTCTTTTGAAAAATACAAATTTCATCTGATTCAGCTGAAACCGGGCCAAATTTGAACTACATGTGCCTCGTAGTTTTCTCTTAATTTTTTGAAAAAATCATTTTTAGGTACCCAAGTACCTATTTCAACATAGACACGTCAGTTGTTTCATAAAATTCAATACCTAGATACCAACGGTAATGTCACCCATTTTGACCGTATTTCGAAATCGGCATAAAAGTTTCAAACTTTTCAAAAAAATAGACTCTGTATTTCATTGGCTAAAAACATTACTTAATATTCTACAATGACATAGTTCATTTTTACCGAAAAAATGAAAATTTATTTTGTTCAAATTGGAGTTGAAAATAAAAAAACTATAAAAGAAAACGGAAAAGGAAAAAAAAAGTAGGAAAAAAAAAACGGACCAAATCTGCCCAGCCGTGGGTCGAACAAGGCAGGCCATACGCTTCGTTTTTGCTCTCTGCGAGCAGGCCAATGCCCATGACAGGAGCCTGCGTCTTCTTTCCCTCGGCAGGCCAAGGCCCATCGACTTGTTATACGGTAATAGGGCCGGCGATGGCTCTATTAAAACAACCGGAGCGATGGCCTGGTGGTTTGGCAACGATGGAACAGGCGCGAGGGCGCGAGTTCGAACCCTCTGCTGCCCCGTTTTTGCGTAATTAGGCGAGGTAGCGCTGCGTCAGCTCACATTATTTGTGGGTCCAGGCGAGGTAGCGCTGAGTTGGTAGTTGGCTGCGCCAGCTCACAGTATTTGTGGGTCCAGCATTTGACACATAGGCAAAAGCATCACATATGAGGCAACATGACCATTTAAATTGGTCTCTATCTGGGCAGAATAGGGAGCAAATACCTGATATTTGGATTGTGACCAACTCATGTACAAGTTTAGACCCCCTTAAACAATTGGCTCCAGATATGTGACCAATTTTTTCGAAGTCACCGATAGATGGTCACTAGTTGACATATTTCTTGTAGTGTTTGTGGCCACCCTGTGGCCCCCCTCCGGGTCTCCTTTGGACTTCTTTGACCTATTTGGAATTCTAAGACTTTTGGGTTTTGTTTTATCCAATTCTGAGAATGTTTCCAGAACAACTTTTCTGAAATAAAAAATAGCAGAAAACATGAACTGTCTTTATGGCATCTTTTCAATAGGTTAGTCCTATAAAATCGATAAAAATGGCATAAAGTGTATATCAAACATGTAGTATATACCATGAAACCAACATGGATCATCGGAAATTATGGATACGTTTATGGCGTATCAATACCTGATACGTCCATTTTGCATCACTATTTTATTTTGTAATTTACTGTTATTCATCAATATATTTCATATTTAGAGATGATACTTATGTTATTTCATCTATTTTGCATGTTTAACCATTACTAGAGAAAATTCACCGGGACAGAAATCTGCTTGAAAAAGCACCATCAAGATACCCTATTTCTGAACATCAGAGGAAGAAGGCAAACATCGGAGAAGTCTTAAGTTGCAAGATGACAGAGCTAGCCAGGAGGGGAGCCAGAGGGGGGCCACCATGGGCCCACACCAACTGGTTGAGCACCCCCCCTTAGCCGTGCAGCCACATGGTGTGGTCACCCTGGCCCACCACTGGCAGTCCCTCTCGCGTACTTAATCCCTAGGGAACCCTAAGAACTAGAAATCCATCGAGGAAATATTCCGCAGCCTTTTGGGGCAGAAAACAACAGAGAGAGAAAAGCTCTCCGGCAGGGAGAAAGTTGTCAAGGAAATTCCTCCCCGAGGAGGGGAAATCATCGCCATCGTCATCGTCATCGCTCCGGGCATCATAAATATCATTATCATCACCATAAGAACCATCATCCTCACCATCCACCTCCGTCCCGTTGTAACAATTAGGGCTCTATATTATTGTCCTTCACTTGATCTCTCTACCGGTGTGGATTATTTGTTTGTAGTTGATCCTTAGGATATTTATTGGTGTTTGCACTTTATGAACAGATAGTTATTCATCAATGTCGTGGAGTGGAGAAGACAGATGACATAGGATGGCTAAAGATTGGGGCCGATGGACGCTGTAGGTATTCGGGGAGGGATCGCACGCCAAGTAGGCGCGCTCAGGAACACTGCTAACACCACAATCTACCAGGCTCGGGGCCCTCGTGTGGAGGTAACACCCCTACTCCTGCATATCTCTCTGTATAATGCTCAACCGAGTAGTGACGGTACAAACTCTCTCTAGTCTAATCTCAGCCGAGTAGCCAGCTTCTAGCTCTCTCTACTGTTTCCACTCTGTATGCTGCGAAGTCTCGCAATAAATGCGCTCGTATCCAACGTCCCACGCGCAGGAGGGGGCTGGCCACCTTATATACTGCTGGCCAGTGAGTATTCTACACTTAAAGGTACTTGACGCGACAACACCACTGTGACAACGGCGCACGCCTCCGTGTTCCCGCTGACGCTGTTACCGAAAGTCTCCGTGCCGTTCGGCTGATAGGTCTTGTCCACCCTGTCAGCCTCTCAGAGTAGGTCACTAACACATCCTGTCCCCCCTGTCAGTGACAGGAGTTGACAGCTACCCACCCGTACTGTTCCCGCGTCTCACCGCGGATAATCAGGCGCCTAGTAAGTTGAACCGTACACCGGTATGGCCCCGGGATATGCGGGATCTTCTCCAACGGCACCATTGACTTTGTGCCCGAGTAGGACAGCTTCCCATCTACCCGGATCACCCGAGCTCTACCCGGTTGATCCAGATTGATACTTGTATCCTTCTCTTGGTCTTCATCACTTCTCTCCAAATAGCATCTACCGGATACCGTACTTTGAACATTGTTTTACCACCAGTCTTACCCCTACTAGGGGGTAGCCCCCCGACATTAGTCCCTGAAGCTGGTAGAGTCCGGCGAACTTGGGTGTTGGGCCCTGCCAGCTTTAACAAAATTTCCTCTGTGATGATGTATAGCCAAGTTGCTCCTCAACTCGGACTCTCATACTCGAACTCGGACCTTTCTTACTGTGGCCTCAGGAGCATTTCATCTATGCACCGAGTAGACCAAGCGATGATGAGTTCCACCGAGAAACCAACACTTAGTGAAAATTTCAATACATTGCCGCTCAGAGTGGTTCCATCTTCTCGTGTCCAGGGGGTGCACGTGTCACGCAATCGTACCCCCGACGCCTCGGTTCTGGCATGACTACACTGGACGCGCCCATCACTGCGTCCAGGGCGCACATGCCATTGTGTCATCTCACACACTTACACGATGGCCCACGACACGCATCGTGGGATTAACTGCACCCATTACGCGCGTTGTATACGATGTGTGCGTTTCTAACGGGCGCGTTAACTCCCACGCTGCACGATCTCGCCCACGATTAATCCCAAATCATAACTGCATTCGAGGCGGGATAAATACCCCCGCGCCGCCCTCAGTTCTTATTTCCTTTCACTTTCCCCTTCTCGCTTTTCCTCTTCGCCTTCGCCTCCGCAGCGGAAACTAGCGCCGCCGCGAGCTCGCTGCACACCACCGTTTCGCGCGCAGAGGGACAGAGAGAGCGCATCTCTGCCTTCGCCTTTGTCCTCGATGCATCCGCTCCTCCACCGGAGAAATAGCCATGGAGCTTGAGAACACCGCCGGAGATCTGCACGAGGAGGAGATGGCGCCGCTGCGCGCCGGCTGGGAGGGCTCCGACGTGAAAGCGTCGGACTGCCACTGGCTTGTCAACATGCGTCGGGTCCCTCCCTGCGTCATCTGCCGCCCGCCCGGGAAGGAGCTCGTCCCAACTCCCGGGCCCGGTGAGTATGTGGTGTTCTTGAGCCACTTTAAGCGCGGTTTTGTGCTTCCTATTTCTCAATTCATGCAAGATTTTTTGCGTCACTTCGGCCTCCAACCACACCATTTGCCTGCCAATGCGGTAGCTATGCTTTCCACCCACGCCGCCGTCAACGAAGCTTTCCTAGGCGTCTATCCCACCATCCACACCAGTGCCAACTAATTCTATCTCCGCCAGCAAGTCATTCCCAATCCTTCCAATCCACTCGCCCCGAAGGAGATGACCCAGACGGGTACCGCCATCATGCTCTAGCGCTCCACGAGTCACCATCTGCGGGTACTTGGGCTGGATACCTGCCGCAAGTGGCAGAGGGGCTTCCTCTACGTGAAGACCTGACTCCCGCAGAGGGAGAGGCAGAAGTGGATCTCATCAAGCTGCCCGAGTTCCAGAACATGGTCCCCGCCGAGATGCGGAACTGGGGCTACCACCCTAGGAAGACCGTAAAAGATGCCAACCAGGTTGACGACCGCCTGCACATGCTGGTGCAGGAAGGGCTCCTCAAAGATGATCTGGTGGCCTGCTGGGTAGAGGGCCGAGTCCTCCCGCTCCAAGAGCGAGTGCACACGATGTGCTACATGGGTGGGCCCCGCGACTGCACCCAGACGACCACCTTCGAGCTCATCAAGGCAAAGGTGGCGATCTGGGCCATGTCCATCCTCCGGACCACGCTCACGGACAACTGGTTCTACGGCTTCGTGCCTTATAGCCGCGCCAAGCCCATCCCTCAAGTAAGTTTCCTCTTTGCACACTTAGTTGATCTCAATTCTCATTTCTTCATCTCGTACCGAATAGAGAATTCCTTATCTACCTTTCCTTGGGCTTATCCCCACATGGTTTATGTTTGCACTTGATACCGGGTAGATATCCTCTGTTAGAACTTAGCTTACTACGCTTTCTGTGTGCATGATGTTCAGAGTAGAGCCTTTACCTGTTTTCCTATTTAGCACTTAGCCGCAAATACTCTATGTTTGCTTGTTAGGCTGAGTAGGACCTCTGCTCGTTTTCCTCTTCTAGGACCTAGCATCTTGTGCTTTATGCTTGCACGTTAGACCGAGTAGAACATCTACTCGCTTTTCTCTTCCAGGCCTTAGCATCTTGTGCTTCATGCTTGCACGCTAGACCAGGTATAATTCCTCTGTTGAGACTTAGCTTACCGTGCTTTATGTTTGCACCTTCAGCATATCGCTCGTCAGAAACAAGAAAACAACGCCGTCTTCGAGAGGAACTGGAAACCAGACCGGACCGAGGATGACACGACAGTGTTCGATGTCTAGGATACGCTTTGTATCCCTCGCGCTGGCCAGGACGGTAAGTCCCGAGACTATGCCTCTATTTGGGACTGGTCTGATGATGAAGAAGGTGACTGAGTTCACCTGTCTGCTTGCAGCGCACCCTGATCCTTCTCTTTTCGCACTATTACATTTGCTCCTTTCAAACACACACAAACCGGAATTGGAGGAGGGGGAGGACCCACTGGACGTGGTTCCTGTGTCCATGTCCGCCCCTGCCGGAACCAAGAGAAGAGCGGGCAGCGGGGCACTAGAGCCTCCTGCCAAGAAGATGAAGAAGAAGGCAGGCAACAAGAAAACTACCACGCGCAAGAAGCGCGCAACTGCAGGCGGGTAAGCGCTTCCGAGTTGAACTTAGCCTTTTCCTTCCATAATCTTTTATGTTTTCTCCCTGGTTTTCTTCTCTGCACCCCTCTGATTTTCCTTCCCTTCTGCTTACTTTGCTTCAGCGCTGTACTCGACACCGAGGCCACCAACAAACCAGCCCCCAAGAGAAGCGTACCCCGAAATGTCGTGGACCTCTCTGATGACGAGGAGGACCACCGGCCAGAGGACAGGACACAGATGTCCTCCCCTCCCAGACACGAACATGATCTTGGTGGCAAGAACACCGGCGCCGAGAGAGACTGACCAAGATCCAGAGCAACCGCAGCCCAACCCTCAGCAGGCTGCGTAGGAGCCCAACACCGATAGACCACCATCGCCCCCTGCGGCCTCCGCTGAGGAGCCAAGAGACCACACTGCCGATCAGCGGCAAGATGACTCCGCCATGGAGCATCCAGATCCTCCTGCCGAGCAGCGAGAAAAGACCCCCGTCGAGCAACAGCAAAGGACCTCGTCCATGCAGGGCCAGATTGCAGAGGAGCCACCACCCCAAGGCCAAGCTCAGCCTGTTGTTGCGCCGGTTGGATAGCCATAGGCGCCACAAACCAAGAAGACGCCCTCTCCGGACGCTAGGCAACCCAGCCAGCAGCAGCCGCAAGGGCCTCCGCCAGCTACGCAGTTGCCGCTGCCAAGGCCAAGAAAAACCCCTATTGCTCCTGGCGTCGGCAAGCCGCCAACTGGTCCAAGTTCCAAGCCCTCAGCTGCAGCGACCGCCGCCGAGAAGACTGCACCAAAGACTGCAAAGATCACCAAGTCCAGCGGCAGCAAAGGTCAGGACCAGACCCACCGGGTACCGGCCCCTACTCCCTCAACAACGAGTGGCGCGCTGGTGCCCGTTAAGACTGGGCCGGTTACCCGGAGCACCAAACTTGTCTAGACCTCCATCAAGTTTGGTTCTTCGGAGCAACGAGCTCCTGGAGCTGGCTCCAGCTCGCCCACCAGGAGTGCGCTCTATCTAGATCACTGGCGCGATCTGCTAGAGCTCAACCAGCAGAAACAAGCGCAAGAAGCTGTGCGGAAGGCGGAGCTGAAGGAGAGGAGGCAGTTTGCCCGCTCCGGAAACACGGGAAAAGCCCCTTCCCTCTGCATTGAAGATATGCCGCCTCCCTCCGAGTACGAGCTCCAAGAGGACACTGAAACTATCGTTGACCGGATAGGTTTTGTGGAGCAGTACTGGGAAAGAAAGAAGCACGGTTGCGCCAAGTGGGATGGCATGCAGCTGAAGAACCTTGACACGTACCGGCAAGCCTGGAACAAGGATGATGTCGGTCCTGTCACGATGGCCATGTTCTCCTCCAGCAGTACCTTGCCACACAAATTGTACTTCCGCCGCAAGGCTGTCGAGGACGCTGAGAACACCAATCGGGTAAGTCTTCTTCTCTTCACTCTTTCTCTTCTATCCAGTACCCAGTCCCTGAGATTCGGTCCGAGTAGGTAATGCTCAACTGAGTTGCAATTTACTCGGGCAAAATCTTTTAACTTATAACATTTCCTTCTTTTCGGCAGGAGAGCACTCAAACCCGGATCCATCTCTTGCACCAACTTCTGTGGTCACACCGGTCCATCAGGGATGGAAACCTTGTGCTAGAGTTCGAGAAGAGAGAGAGGGATGTTCTGGAGAAGAGTGTCACAGAGACTGTCACCAAATTTTCCTTTGTTTAAAGTAAGTACTTAAATTTTTTGGTTTGTGAGTTTTTTGTTTACGCCCATTTTTTGCTTTTTCTCAATCTTTGTATTTTCTGCAGGTGAACTCAAGGCTCTTGTCGAGAAGCACAGACTGTGAAGTCATGGCTGCCTCTCTGCAGAGTAAAATTTCCTCCTTGGAAGGTGAGCTAATCCTTCTCTTCTCTTCACTTAGTTTCTATTGCTTTTTCATACTGCTAAACATGTGGCTCTTTCCGCGGAAGAGTACAAAACCTTCCGAGAACAACACCAGGAGTGCCTCACCCCGGCTGAAGCGCAGCAGCAAGTGCAGACCCGAGAAGCCTAGCTACAGCAAGATCTGGACGCCGAGAAGGCTGAAGTTCATAAACTCAAACTCGAGCTTACTGATGCACTCAAGGCTGCGATTGAAGCTGGGAATGAGAAGACAACAGTATCAAACCGGCTTGCCGCAGAGAAGAAGGAGCTCGAGAGGGAGATTAGATCTCTGAAAGAGAGAAATCCAACTCTCGAGGGCATGGTGAATGAGTCACGCTGTCTCCAGGACAGGCATATCCGGCTTGCTAATGACTGGAGGACCCGACTAGGGGGCCTTGTCCTAGAACTGAGCTGTGAGTTCTCGCTATTCTTCATTCTATTCGGTCTTTGTCTTTTCGCCTTTTTCTATTCGGTTTCCTTCTTTCCGATTTTCTCTTCTGACTCAAACTAGCATGCCCTTCTCCAGATACCTTCCCAGACTTCAATGATGTCGCAGAGACCGCTGTGGAGAAAGCAAGAAGAGCAAGGGCAGCTTCTGGCCTCAACACGGACGAGTCCGCCAGCATTGATGATCATCTTGAAAATATCAAAACTCGGGTGCTATCCCTCAAGGGCCTGGGTGCCTCCATGGTTTCCACTGCCATGAACATGCACAAGTTATTCTTGCCAGAACGGCAGATTCCAGATACGATCAATGAGATGGCTGCCAATCTGAACCATGTGAAGGAGGAGCTGAAGAAATGGCGCGCCTCCGCAGCCTGGGCTGGTACGGATGAGGTCCTGCACTTCGTGCAGTCCTGGTATGAAAACCTGCATCCTGAGAGGATCAGCACCCTCCGGAATGGCTCTAAGTGGACCAGCCGCGATGCCTGCATCCTGCACCGGAAAGAGGTTGCTTACGAGCTTGCTTCTTATGCAGAGACTCAACAGAACATCGACGGCCCTACGGAGCCGGATACCGATGTTGACAAAGAGGAAGATGAGGCTGAGGGCGACGGTGAAGCTGGGGAAGACGGCAGCCTGGGTGACGAAGAGGAGGATCCTGAGGATACCGGAGAAGAGGATGTCGAGCAGCGCAATACTGCTGAGGAGCCCGGGATGGAGGAGGACTCGGAAATCATCAAGACAGAAGCTGGCTCTGATGAGGTTTAGGCCGAGTCGCAGCCCGTCGCCCAGGATGGAGTTGTCACTCCCGCTCCCGAGTTGGTGATCGACACTCCTGCTCCCGAGTTGGGCGCAACTGGGTCTATAACCGAGAACGTCGCCTCCGAGCACTACCCTCTACCTGGTGATTCCGCTGCGCAAGCCACCAACACCGCCTCTGAGCCAGCCTCCGGTACTCCAACTTCTACTACTCCAGAGCCTGCCTCCACAACTCCTGCTTTCGAGCCCGTAGCGCCTACCAACACCGAGACAGACTCTACCTCATCAACGGTTGCGTAAAATCCTGCATTTTTATCCTTGAACACTTATCAGATCCCCGGTATGCTGGGTGCAGATGTAATCAATACTCTGTCGTTCCTTGTGCTACTTAATTTTATTTAGTTCACTTAGCAAGACTGGCTTAATGTCGGATTGCGTTAAGATGCAAGTCCCCGAGTTGCTTTTCTCATCCACTTAGTCTTTTTGTCTTTGCTCTTACCTGCCACTTGTGTCTTTTTGGCAGTAGAGTCACAAGATTTAAAAAACCAAGTTTCTGATACTTAACCACTTTGAGGTTTGAATGCTAACGTTGTCCCACACTTAGCCGAAAAGAAAACAGACACAAGAAGACACCCTATTCGGTTGTTGTACTCTTTTTTCCTTAGCAGTTTTTTCATGTGTTCATTGACCTTTGGCTTGTTCTCTTGCTTGCCATGAAGCCGGGTTACGGAAAGCAGCAGAGTCGAAGAGTTGGCCCTTAGGTTTAAGCACATTACTAAACGTATGCGTGAAATTTTGAGTAGAAGAAACGAGTAGGCAAAGGAAATAAAGTAAATAACACAGAGCAAGTTTAGCACGGGCAGTCCCCGAGTTCGAATTTGGAGTGCCGACTTGAGTTTTAACTCGGTTTGAGGAGATACATACAATGTTTGCTCATGAATGAAAACGGTGGAGTAGAGCTACATTCCAGGGACGTTTGGATTCCTCTCTGGATTTATCCGCCCTGTTCTTCTATGGAGCCTGTGCATCGATGAGATAATAGGAATCATTGTGTAGAGCCTTGCTCACAATGAAAGTCCCTTCCTACGGAGAGGATATCTTGTGCATCTCGGCTGTGCGCTGCACGAGCCTAAGGACCATGTCTCCTTCTCGGAAAACCCTCAGGTTTACTTTCCGTCTATGATAGCGCCTCAGACTTTGCTGATATATGGCTGAACCTGACAGAGTTAACTATCTTGCTTCTTATAGCAGGTCAATGTCATTTTCTCGGGCTTCTCTAGACTCTTTTTTAGTGTAGAGGGTTACTCTAGGTGAGTCATTCTCAAGGTCAGTGGGCAACACGGCCTCAGCTCCGTAAACCAGGAAGAATGGTGTGTATCCGGTTGATCAGTTAGGGTTAGTCCTTAGACTCCACAACACCGTCGGCAACTCGTCCAGACAACAAGCAGGGGTTCGCTGTAATGGCTCAATTAGCCTTGGCTTTATTCCGGATATGACCATGCCATTAGCTCTTTCAACTTGTCCATTTGAGGCCGGATGCGCGACTGACGCAACGTCTAGCCGGATCCGCTTCTCCTTGCAGAATCTTGCAAATGCTCCCTCAGCAAAGTTTGTTCCATTGTCCGTGATGATGCTATGTGGGTACCCATATCTTAGAATGATGTCCTTCAGAAAGCTTAGAGATGTGTTTCCATCACACTTCCGGATAGGCTTCACTTCAATCCACTTGGTGAACTTATCAACCATGACCAAGATATGAGTCATGTTGCTTCTAGCTGGCTTGAAAGGGCCTACCTTATCCAAACACCACACGGAAAATGGCCAAGTAACAGGGATGGTCTTTAACGCGGATGCTTGTGTGTGTATCTTGCTTGCAAACCTTTGGCACCAATTGCACTTTCTCACTAGATCTTCTGCTTGACGCAAGGCATTGAGCCAAAAGAATCCATGCCGAAAATCCTTGTTGACCAGAGCCCGAGAAGAGGCATGGTTCCCGCATTCTCCTTGGTGTATCTCCCTTAGAATCTCTTCTCCTTCTTCTGGCTCAACACAGCGTTGAAGCACGCCAGTAGGACTTCCCTTGGGCAGCTCCTTGTTGATGATAGTATAGGCCTGGGATCTTCTCTGTATTTGTCGGGCTGCGACCTCGTCACTTGGCAAGGTGCCATCCATCAAGAAGGATAGTATGGGCAGAGCCCAGCTCGGGGTGGGCCGGATAGGAAATACAGGTTCATCTATCTCCATTGGATCAGCCACCATCACTTGCTCCGAGTTGGAGACGAGTCCCTGAGTACTAAGAAATGATCCTCTCAATGAAGGCGACAGTCCCCGAGTTAGGAGGGGCAGTCCCAGGGTTGAAGACGGCAGTCCCCAGGTTCTCCTTTGCACTTTTCCTGTCAATTTCCATGGGAACAAGCTCTGATCCTGGCAGAGAAGGAATGAATATGGACTCCGAGTTGGGAGATGGATTGATTGATGGCATTCTCAAATGCTCCAAGGCAATCCCAGGTGGGATGAACTGCCGAGAAGATTCCAACTTGGACAGGGTATCAGCCGCATCATTCTCAGCTTGGTGTATGTGATGGAACTCACACCCATCAAAGAATCCGGTCATGTTCTGCACTAGAAACCGGTAGGACGCCATGTTGGCATCCAAGGCATCCCGATTTCTTGAAACGTGCTGAACCACCAAGTCCGAGTCGCCATAGCATACAATCGTCGGACTCCAGTTTACTTGGATACCCTTAAGCCATGTACGAGTGCTTCGTACTCGGCTACATTATTGGATGCCGGGAAGTGGATTTGCAGCACATATTTGAGTTGATCTCGCTTGGGTGAGGTGAGCACCAGACCAGCACCGAGCCCTTCTTTTACTTTGGAGCCATCAAAATGCATCTTCCACAAATTGGTTTCCGGCAAGGGAGACTCATACTGCATTTCAGCCCAATCCACCAAGAAATCCGCCAAGGTTTGAGACTTGATTGCTTCTCTTCTCGCGTACAGAGGGGTGTACACGGCTAGCTCAATTGCCTATTTGGCTACCCGGCCGCTTGCACCCTTGTTGCCCATGATCTTCGAGATGGGAGCAGTGCTCACCACTGTGATGGGATGCTTTTGGGAATAGTGCTTGAGCTTCTTGGCACCCAGGTACACGCCATAAGTCATCTTCTAGTAGTGGGGATAGTTTTGCTGGGAGCTGGATAGCACCTCACTGAGATAATACACTGCCCGCTGCACGGTTTTTCCTTCTTCTTCTCTTTCTACCACCACCACCACACTGACCACCCGGTTGGTAGCTGCAATATATAGCAGCATTGGCTCTTTGGGCAGAGGGCTCGCCAGGATGGGGGTGCTACCCAGCATGGTCTTGAGCTCTTTGAATGGCACATCAACTTGTGGTGTCCAGAAAAACTTGTCACTTTTCTTCATGAGCTGATAGAGAGGTAAGGCCTTCTCACCCATTCTTCCCAGGAAGCGACTAAGGGATGCCAGGCACCCGGTAAATTTCTGCACATCCTTCAGTGATCTCGGCAAATACATGCTCTCTATAGCTTTTATATTTGAAGGATTAGCCTCAATGCCCGACTGGATACCAAGAAGCCGAGTAGCTTGCCAGCCGGGACGCCAAATGTGCACTTGGTTGGATTCAATTTCATCCGGTATTTGCGCAAGCTGGAAAATGTTTCCTCAATATCGCTCAGCAGAGTGTGTTTTTCTTTTGTTTTGATGACAATGTCATCTACATACACCTGCACATTCTTGCCTATTTGGTCATCCAAACATTTTT
Source organism: Alopecurus myosuroides (assembly GCA_028641055.1). NCBI lineage: Eukaryota > Viridiplantae > Streptophyta > Magnoliopsida > Poales > Poaceae > Alopecurus > Alopecurus myosuroides. The sequence continues at coordinate 269,734,926 of CM054057.1, read as the reverse complement.
GCATGCACCTCTGATAAGTAGCCCCAGCATTTCTCAACCCAAAACACATAACACGATAGCAATAAGCCCCGTATGGGGTAATGAAAGCACTCTTTATTTGATCAGCCGGGTTAAGAGGGATCTCGTGAAAACTAGAGTAGGCATCAATGAAAGACAAAATTTCGCACCCGACAGTGATATTTATCACCTTATCTATGCGGGGTAGCGGGAACGTGTCCTTGGGGCAGGCCTAGTTCAAGTCGGTGTAGTGCACGCACATGCGCCATGCCACCGCGGCCTTTGGGTCCTCCTTCTTCTTCTCCACCATGACCGGATTGGCCAGCCAGTCCGGATGCAGTACCTCCATGATAAATCCGCTCACCAGCACCTTTGTGATCTCGTCACCAATATCTTCTCTTTTCTCATCCGCAAAGCGACGCATTGCCTTCTTAACCGGCTTGGCGTCAGGGCGCACATGTAACGAGTGCTCAACCAACTCCCTCGGGACACCCGGCAAGTCCTCATTGGACCATGCGAAGACATCCCGATTCTCATGGAGGAAGTGGATGATCTCGCTTTCCTATTTCTCCTCCAACCCGGCGCCAATGGTGGCAACACGATCCGGGAACTCCGGGTCCACCTGCACCTTCTTGGTTTATTGGGAGGCCTGGAAGGTGGCTCCGTACTGAGAACTAGGCATGCTGGGCATACCGACTTGAGCTGCCTGGGCCATGGCCACCACCTCATGTATCTTCTTCTTCTCGGCAGCAATGACCAAGGACTCGGCCAATCGAGATCTAGCAAATGCGCAATCCAGGGAGCGCTTGTAATCACCCGAGATGGTGATGACGCCGTTAGGACTAGGAAGCTTCATCTTCAGGTAGGCCGCATGGGTTGAGGCCATGAACTTGGTAAGTGCAGGCCGACCGAGTATAGCATGGTAGGCGCTCTGAAGATCAACTACCTCGAACTGTAGGCACTCCGTGCGGTAGTTCTCCCTGGTGCCGAAAAGCACATCAATCCAGATGCGCCCGATTGGAGCACAAGACACTCTCGGCACAATGCTGTGAAAGGTGGTCCGGCTGGGTAGCAGCATGTTCTCGGCAAGGCCTAGCTTCTCCAAGGTATCTCGGTACATGATGTTGATGTTGCTTCCGTGTCAATCAGCACCTTGTTGAACTTCACGTTCTTCTTGGTTCCCAGGAAGGTGGGATCCACCACCAGAGCATATGTACCCGGATTGGGCATCATCCTAGGATGATCATCTCTGGATCGAACGATCTCCTGGTCGCACCAGTGCATGTAATCCGTCACCGCCAGCATCACTGCATTCACCTCCATCGCGCGCCTGCACTGTGACTGCTTGTCATCTGGCTCGGTGGTGAACACCATGTAGCTCTCATGATGCTCCTGGTACTGGTTCTGGTCTCCACCTCCATCATTGTCGGTTTTGTTGTTTCTATTGTTGTTGTTGTTGTTGTTGTTGTTGTTGTTGTTGTTGTTGTTGTTGTTGTTGTTGTTGTTGTTGTTGTTGTTGTTGTTGTTCCGGTTGTTGTTGCGGGTGTAGTAGTTGCGTTTGTTGTTGCGGTTGTTGTAGTTGCGGTTGGCTCCCTGAGCCACTTGATTCACATTCTCCCTTCTCGGGTTCTCGGACGGCCTGGGAGGAGCTGCCCGAATAGGCTGCACATTGGAACCCGAGAGCGGAAGAGGAGGAGGAGGAGGGGGCAATTGGCCAAAGCCTTCACTCTTGATGCGATCCCACCAGCTGCACTGCCGGGTTGTGTGGTTGGCTGGCCTACTCGGATGCCGAGTATGGAAGCTGCACGGCCCATCCTTCATGGTCTCAAAGATAAATATCTGAGCGGCATCTCCGGCTTCCTAGGCAGCATTGCCCTATTGGGGAGCATTGTACTGCTTCTTGAAGTTCTGGCCTTGATTCTGGTTCTGCCCGTATTGGGCTCTAGCAGGTTTTTGCCTTTGGCTGCTCCCGGCAGCCGCAATATCCCGGTTCACAACATTCACTTTCTCCGAGCCATACCGAGTATCGGGGCGATCATCTCGGCGCTTGTTGCGGAAGTCTTGGCGTTCATTTCGCCGGTTGCCCTCCTGGTTTCTTTTTCTCAGCTCAAAGGAATCGAGCAGAGGCTGAGTAGGGTCACCGAGTGCAAACATATCAGCAATCTTGACCGTCCACTACTAGGAAAAAGCTTACCCGTGACGCACCAATTCGCTTATCCGTGACGCACCAGGGCGCGTCACGGCTATCACGCCGCGCCTATTGGTTTAGCCGTGACGCACCGAGCTGGTGCGTCGCGCCTATTGATACCCGTGACGCACGGTCACGGTGCATCGCGGATATCGCGAGGCACGTCACGCCTAACTAAGGAGGTGCGCCACGGCTAGGAATGTTGGTGCGTCACGGGTAAGTAATGCCTCCACGGCTAAGTTACTGGGTGCGCCACGGGTATGAACTTTTGCGCGTCACGGCTATCCTCCCAGGTGCGTCACGGGTATCCTTTTTGGTGCGTCACGGGTATACTGTGTTGTATTTTTTTGAAATACGCAGTACCGTATTTATACAGGTATATACACAGCTCAAATACAGAAAAATATCAGTAAACAAAATGTATCAAAACAGTTCTCTGACGAACAAATGATATATCATAGTTGATCATACTGTTTCGAATTCCGAATAGCTACATCAAACAGTTGATTATGAATACAACAAAGTGTTTATCAGAGTCAAATAGACCTACATCATACGGTTAATCATCGGGACCGATTACATCGATCGATGATGCTTCATCATCGGGACAAGTGACCTATCTAGTCGCCGATAACCTAATCATCTAACTAGGAACCATAGCATGACGAGCGAGGCGACGGCGACAAGAGCGGCTGCGATGGTCTTCATCCACGTGTTGTTGTTCTTCTTCTTATTTTGTTCCTCCTCGAGATGGATGAACCACCTAGCTTCCGCGGCCACTCTTGTGTTGTAGGATTTGTAGGCATTCCCTTTGAACTTGTTCACCTGCTCGAAGCAGTCTTCCCAGTGATCGTATACTCCTGGAACCCTGCCTCTAAACACCACGTAGCACCTCGGCATCTGTAATGACATGAAAGAAAAACAAAAACAATAGTTTTAAACATGTCTGCAATAAGTAGTAAGTGGAGAAATATAAAAGGCCATCTGAGTGTGAACCAACTCTTTTAATCATCGGCATTTATACAGAAGATCGAACGAACATAGGACCGGAATAATATAAAAGCAATATAATCAAGCATTGACATAATTGGGCATCAGTTACGAATGGACGATTCATAACCGTAATGATGTGTGCCTCATATTTAGGGTGGACACATACAAGCGGCCGTAGGTGGTGCCGCTGCGCCAAGTGGGATGCACAAGATCCTAACTTTGTGAAAATCACAAGGCACAACGGACCACCTAGGCCATCTGAGTGTGAACCAACTCTTTTAATCATCAGCATTTATACAAAAGATCGAACGAACATAGGACCGGAATAATATAAAAGCAATATAATCAAGCATTGACATAATTGAGCATCAGTTACGAATGGACGATTCATAACCGTAACGATGTGTGCCTCATATTTAGGGTGGAAACATACAAGCGGCCGTAGGTGGTGCCACTGCGCCAAGTGGGATGCACAAGATCCTAACTTTGTGAAAATCACAAGGCGCAACGGACCACCTAGGCCATCTGAGTGTGAACCAACTCTTTTAATCATCGGTATTTATACAAAAGATCGAACGAACATAGGACCGGAATAATATAAAAGCAATATAATCAAGCATTGACATAATTGAGCATCAGTTACGAATGGACGATTCATAACCGTAACGATGTGTGCCTCATATTTAGGGTGGACACATACAAGCGGTCGTAGGTGGTGCCGCTGCGCCAAGTGGGATGCACAAGATCCTAACTTTGTGAAAATCACAAGGCTCAACGGACCACCTAGGCCATCTGAGTGTGAACCAACTCTTTTAATCATCGGCATTTACTTATTCAAAAGATCGAACGAACATAGGACCGGAATAATATAAAAGCAAGATAATCAAGCATTGACATAATTGAGCATCAGTTACAAAATGGACGATTCATAACCGTAACGATGTGTGCCTCATATTTAGGGTGGACACATACAAGCGGCCGTAGGCGGTGCCGCTGCGCCAAGTGGGATGCACAAGATCCTAACTTTGTGAAAATCACAAGGCGCAACGGACCACCTAGGCCATCTGAGTGTGAACCAACTCTTTTAATCATCGGCATTTACTTATTCAAAAGATCTAACGACCATCACAAGTAAGACCGCAATAATGAAAAGAAAGATAATTAAGCATTGACATAATTGAGCATCTGTTACACGATGGACGATTCATAACCCTAACGATTGAGTTCGACTAATTTCGGAAAATGTAGCAAGCCTTACAATAGTTCTCACTCCTTCTGACTCATCCTCCCAGGGATTACAACGGGACAGCCCTCCGGAGTGATGAAGGGCCTGTCGTCACATGCAGTTGCTAGGTAGGTATCTATGTCGCGGTTCGGCATGTTGAACCGGCAGTAAAATGTCCCACTCTTGTTCACCACTTCATGAACGATTTGCGTGGCAAAGCACTTCTGGATATCATATATCTCTTCTCTAACCTTGTCATCACCGACCATCGACAAGCGGGAGGCCCATTGTTGGACTTGACTAGGCAGGGTAAGGAACTGTTGATCCCGTTCATACGCCCGCATATGATGGAGGACATAGTAGGTGTCTCGGTTACTGCCCGCCGGCTGCTTGACGCACGCGAAAGTCGTCGTGTGGGTGAACACCCGAGCGCCCTGAACGACCTTCTCCCTAGTGATTTTGCCCCCCCTTGCGTGGTAGCCGGTGAGAGCATTATCCAAAACTTTCTTCACGTTGGAGTAGTCTTTCTTCACCGCACTCCCTGAGTCGAGATACGTGGCATGCGAATGACTGATACAAATGCAGATGAGTGTGCATTGTGTATATCTGCGCGGAACAATCCAAACAAAGTGTTGGAAAGGAGCGATGAAAATCTAAAGAAAATCACTTTCGATTCGGCTAAGAATATTGACTTACCCGGCAAAGTAAGGCACGAGGATGTAATCCTTGGTCTGGTTCGCCAGCATGAAGTCCCGGAGATATGTCGACGCGACTACCTGGTTCCCAACGCCGCACAACACGTCGTGGCGCATGTAGAAGGGGTCCGCTATCGCGATGCCCGGTGTATTATCCCTGCTGACTTGCACCGCCAGACCGAGCGAGTATAGGCGGATCATGGAGTAGTGCAGCGGATTGCTATGGAACATATCGAAGATGTCCGAAAACCGCAGTACTATCCTATCCGCGCCGGTTGACTCGACGAAGCCCAAGTCCTTTGGCACCATGGCAATGAAAACCGGGTATGATGGATCCTTGGATTCAAGAAGGCGCGACTCAAGATAAAGAATGCTGTCATGCAAACTCCGCATATCCCCACTTGCGGCCTTGAGCTTGCTCTGGCTAAGCATAGGCTGACCAATCACATGCATCTTCGCATGCCTAGATGTAGGTGGGCCGTCCTGAACACGGAGCGGCATCTTAGCAGGCTGGCTCACGGACTTTGCGGCCTTGGATCTAGGTCCTCTTTCCGCGCTTCGGCGCTTTCGGAATGATCTCCTTCTCAATCTCCTCATTAGCCGCCTTACGGATTGTTCCAGGGCTGAAAATAACTCCTCCCTTCGCACTTTTCTGAGTCTCGGTGCAGGGGGCGACATCTCGAGGCATGTCTTCCTGAGAACCGAATAGACGCTTGCAACTGGATTTATCCGCGGGAGGAGCCTCACCACGAGCCTCCGTGCTATGGTAGGGTTCTTCTGGGGGAGGAGCAATGTAATCTCCGCCATCAAAGTCATCAGCGATGAAATCCATGGCATCAAGATCAACGTCATCCTCCGGTTGTTGTGCCATCTCCATGTCAGGGGTAGGCGACGGCGCGGCGACGGTCTTGCCATGGCTCCGCTCCGGCGCTTCTAGAGGGGTTGTCTTCGAGGTGGTGCCTCGCGCCGTTAGTTCTAGAGGTGATGTCTGCGGGGTGGCGCCCCTCTTCCCCAGGCGAATCTGGCTCTTCGGCCATTCCATGTTCCAAGGTAGGCACTGGAGCAGCGTCAGGGTATCGGGGTCATCTTCTTCTTGGTAGGGTTGAATGGGAGGCAACAAGTCGTCGTAGCCCGCCAGCACCCGAAGCAATCGAACTCTATATAGGTCTTCGCGCATCGGCCTGTTGTGGAACCTGCGGGTTGACGGTTGAACGATCATACCCACAGCAACATCCTTCAACACGCCGGCCACTGTGTGTAGGAGAGTGCATGGAACGTCGTCGTTCTACGGAAAACATGCAGGGCGTCAGAGATGCCAGTCTAAGGCAAAGGAAGATCGACGCTCGAACGCTTAACTATTTACCTGGCTGGCGAGGGCGTCGAGCTCCTCTAGTGGCGAGGGGCCAACGACGGCGGGCGTGCTACTGTTGACTAGCGAGGGAGAACCGGCGGCGGGCGTGCAACTGATGGCCAGGCGGCGGTTGTTCGTTGGTGCACGCTCTTCATTCGGCGGAGGGCGCCCACTGTGGGCGTGCAACGGATGGTCAGTCGGGTAGAGGCGGGCGGAGTCACTATCGGCGCCGTGGTGTAGGCGGGCGGAGTCACCAGTGGGTCCTCCATCGTGGCGTTGGCCGGCGAGATTCTGGACAAGTCTCTTGAGTTGCTGCCCTGCACGCTAGGCACCGGGCACGGACCCACTCGACCTCCTTCATTCCATCGAGTAACCACATCGTAGATGGTAGGCAAAACGCTGCCCATTTGTTCTGCCAAAGCTGTTTTGACAATATTAGGAATATCGGCAACTTTGGCCTTGAGGTCTGCAATCTCGCGATCGCGGGCTTCGTCACGTTGGATATCTTCGATGCTCCTCTTTCTATTCCTTCTCGCCTCCTTGGGCTCCTTGAAGTACTCTCTGAGCTTCGTCGTCGTGCCCAGGCCACAAACTCGGCCACCTGACGGCCTTTTGTGCTTTTCCTTCCCCTGCGTCACGTTCACCGCCCTGTTTAAACTGTCGTCCCACGGGCCGTGCAGCCTCGGCATGGATGACGAGGTTCCACCACTTTCGATTTCTAAGTTCTGCACAATTAGCGTGAACCGTTTAGAATTCCACCAGTACACTATAATGCAATCGACTAGATCGTCGAGAGCAAACTAACTAGGGTGGTGTATTTACTTACCAAGTTGTCATACAACGTCTTCACCTTCTCATCATCTGTAGTATACTCATTAGCTACCGGGTCATATGTAAACCGGGCCCTGATGAAGTTTTTTGTCCGCGGCGAGTACTTTGCGAGAGGGTCAGGGATGCCCTGTTCTGCACGTTTGGCGTCCTCCTTCTCCCAATTGGGAATCGTCGCTCTATAACCGCCGCATCCCAGTTTGTGGGTACCAATGTTCAACTTCCGCATCCTCTGCCCCCAATCAGCGTTAGCCTTGGCGACTTCGCTCTGGCAAAGTACCTTGAAGTCCCGGAGTTCAGCTTCGGTGATTCTCGGCTCACTCGCTAAAACATCCTGCCATCCAGCCATCTCCTGTTACCGCCAGCAATGTGCACGGCGGTGACGTAGTCGTTCATCCAGCCATCCGGCTTGGTACTCCCGACGTAGGTCTTGGTCCCCCTGGCCAACTGGATACTGGACATAGAGGGTTCTCCCATGATCCTGAGACCAAAATAGCTTGGGTCGGGTGGGCCTTTTGCTTCTATCTACTCAGACCGATGAATACGGTCCAACTTGTATCTTCCGTCACTGAGCTCCAGCACTCTGCCACCCAGGCGATCAGTAACAACTCTCGAATCTGCGTACCTGACTTTCTCCATCGCCGAGTACCCATCATCATAGCGGTCCTGCTGCACCGGGCCGGGTTGAGCAACCGGGTTGGCCGCTGCCACAATTGCTTGCGACTGCACCGTCTGCTGAACCGGGTTGGCAGCCTGGTGCCGAGATGGACCATCTCGGTTTCCTCCTTGTCCCTCGCGGTGAGCTCTGGTGGCCTGATAGCCAGTACCTGTAGCGTTGTGTTTTTGGTCGGGCTGCCGCTCTTGTCGTGGGAAAGTCACGACAGATGTTACCGGAGGTAACTTAGGTTGGGGTAAATCGACTCTGGTGTTTGGGAGAGGGTTTAGCTCGGGTTGGACACAAGATTTATCCTGGTTCGGCCTCTCCATTGGAGATGATAGCTTACTTCTAGCTGGGATCATACTAATTGGCGATCTAGAGGCTCGGGCTGCAATGTCGCCGAGACTCCAATCTAGGGTTACAAATACTTGCTCTCGTGTAACTAGAATAACTCGAATCTTTCTGACCTGCCTCTACGCCCTAGGAACCGGTTTATATATAATACCCGGTTTCCTGGCTTTCCTTACAAGATACATCTAGAGTGCTACTCGGGGTCTACACGTAACCCTAATTACTCTTCGTGACCTCGAAGTCTTGGATTCCATGGTTCGCACCGCCTTTTGGGCCTTCTTGGACCTCCCTTTTCCTGAGCCGGGTTACCAATGCGACTGCTGGCCCATCAGTGACACTCGGCCCATTATCATATTACAAGGTCTCGCGTAAACTTCCTCCAGCCGAGTCTATCACTAGTAGGAAACAGGCTATAGCCACCAGGTTACCGCTGGCCAACAAGAATTCATGTGCGCCAGTGCTACTACCGCTGGCGAACGCACCCCCATGTTGGCCAGCGCTAAGTTAGGTACCGCTGGCGAACATGGCACTTCGTTCGCCAGCGGTAACAGTGGGGGTGGGGGCTGCGCGTGGCTACGGGCGGCAGCAAATACCGCTGGCGAACACGGCACTTCGTTCGCCAGCGGTATGGTTACTTAGCGCTGGCGAACAACGAGCTGGTTCGCCAGCGGTATGGTTACTGCTGGGCAACCTTTTGGTTCGCCAGCGCTAACTATACCGCTGGCCAACCACTATTTTGGTTCGCCAGCGGTAAGTTTTGAAAAAATTCCCTCCACACACCCCCCCTGGACCGTCTTTTTTACGTTTGTAAAGCAGAAACGAAAATGATAAAACGTTCAAAAAATAAATTCCTTGGATATGTGGGTAGAGTGCAATGTCTACTTGATATAGAAAATTTGAAATACTCTATTTGACCTTTTATGCAAAATTCAAAAATAAAACGTAAAACGGCCATAACTTTTGCATACGACGTCGAAAAAACGCGTTCAATATATCAAAAGAAGCGTGAGCAAATTCCAGATCCAACCTCACCGGCCTTCGGCCTCTGAGGTTTTTTCAGAATCGGCAAATTCCAAAAGGAAAAAAAGTTATTTGAGACAGACTAAATTTTCCTACATAATCAATTTAATTAAATAAATTTAAAATTCAAAAAATATAAAAAATGGCTTTTTTTTAGAGGAAAAGATAATAAGGATGTCATATTTAGATTCCTCATATTCTTCTGATCAATTTAGACATATCATTTGTTGAATTTGGAATTACGGATTTGTAGATATGGTGCAATAGTTAAGAGGTTTGATAGTACTATACTAACAAGAAAGAACGAGGGAGTCATAGTTAGAGTAGTGGGATGGAACTAGGAAGTTAAGCGTGCTCGGGCTAGAGTAGTGGAAGGATGGGTGACCGAGCGGGAAGTGGGCATTCAAAGTTGAAAAAAAAAGAAAAAAAAGAAAAAATTCTACAGCGTGGTTAGAGGTTCCCCAAATTCAAATGTTTTGAAAATTTGAAAAAAAAATAATGCGAAAAAATTTATTTGCGAAATTTCAAAATTTCAGACTTACCGCTGGCGAACAAGACTGGTGTTCGCCAGCGGTAACTAGATAGCGCTGGCGAACAAGCTTGTTCGCCAGCGGTAACCCCTTACCACTGGCGGTGTACTGCTGGCGAACACTTGTTCGCCAGCGGTAGCTTGTTTTTGTTCGTCACTAGTAAGTGTTTTCCTACTAGTGTGTGTTCCTCTGCATGGGCCTGCCGGGTTATTATTCCCCCAACAGCTCTACATCGTGCTGTTTTCCGGCGACAGCCGGGTCGTACACTTGTATCTGTTTATTCCTCTCAGAGTTCACACTCTAGGCCCTCTCACCGCCGGGAAGTGGGGATGAGGCCTGGTCCATGGATCTTGCCCCATTCGAGTGAACAACATGGGACGCACCGGCTCCCGGGTTGGCCTGCCGGAAAGCCTCATTCTGCCTGCCAGCCTCTAGAACTAGCTCATTTAGCCGGTCCTGCTGCCTAGTGCGGGCCTCGCCAGTGAGATGCGGCAACTCGGCCGCAACTGTCTCTGCAACCCTAAGTGTCTTGGCAGGGGAGCTATATTTTGGCCCACCAACAGTGTTCAAACTAGCTGATCGACTAGCAGCCCTACCATCTCTAGCTAGCTCCGCGCCCAAGTTGCGGCGAACAGTTCCTATCTTGCTAGGATGCCTAGAAATATGAGTAAAGTCATGTGCTCTATTGTACTCGTTTTGATCTAGGTTAAGATCAAGCCTAACCTTCTCCAGCTCCTGGGCCTCCAAGAGTAGAGCCTGGCGCTGCTGCTCGAGCTGCGCCCTCACCACAGCGGGATTTACGTCCGTGGCGAGAGGCATGCCCAGCTGCTCGGTGGCGCCGACACGAGCAGCCGGTATCGCAGTTGACGTGGAAGGTTGCACGTAGCCCGGCTGGTTCCGGGGCATGTCGTAGGGCATGTGGCCCCTGCGATCAGCCGGCTCGTCTGCGACCTCAGGCGCAGTGGGCGCGCCTTTCCCGGCATCGATAGCCGGGCCCGTCATTATCACCTCCACGCTGCCCACAGAGCAGCCGGCCGGCTTCCCGCGAACAGCGAGCATAGAGGGAGGATAATCACCGACGAGCACCTCCTCCGGGAACCTGCGGATGATGGTGGTAGGGACGTACACCAAATGCGCGCCGAAGGAGAGGATCGAGCTGCCTGGAGGAATGGGCCTCCCGCCAAAATCGCCGGCGTTGTCGGTGACTAAGTCGAAGGAGCCGAATCTATGGACAAGGCCACAAACCACGTGCTCCCCTGATGGAGAAACGGGTCTCGTACGAATATGAACCCCAGCCAGCGCCGCTGCTGGCCCCACGGTGGGCGCCAACTGTCGTGGAGTGGAGAAGACAGATGCCATAGAATGGCTAAAGATTGGGGCTGATGGACGTTGTATGTATTCGGGGAGGGATCACACGCCAAGTAGGCGCGCTCAGGAACACTGCTAACACCACAATCTACCCAGGTTCGGGGCCCTCGTGTGGAGGTAACACCTCTACTCCTGCCTATCTATCTGTATAATGCTCAACCGAGTATCGAAGGTACAAACTTTCTCTAGTCTACTCTTAGCCGAGTAGCCAGCTTCTAGCTCTCTCTACTGTTTTCTCTCTGTGTGCTGCTAAGTCTTGCAATAAATGCGCTCGGATCCAACGTCCCTCGTGCAGGAGGGGGCTTTCTAAGAATATGACTTTTGAGTTGATGCTTTCTAAGAAACTTGTACAAGTCTTTCTCCACGTCTTCGGGGTGACGTTGTAACACATATCCATTAATGATTTGTGGGTCAATGAACCCAACATTATGGATGTTTCTTATTTTGCATTCCCAAATCTTCAATCTGCATAATAGAGTACGCAACAATATAGTTAGGACAATATATATATATATATATATATATATATATATATATATATATATATATATAGTGCAGGCAATGAAGAACGAGATGAGGTAGAAATAAATCACTTACAGAACGTAGCAACTCAGGATAGATTTGTCGAGCTCGCGCAGATTGAACAGCTGGAACAATTCACTCATATGAACTGTTACAGAGTACTGTTTGGTGTGATGTTGGTCTGTAACATCCACATAAACATATTATTTGACGGCCCATGATATGAAATTATTGTACCAACGTAGCAGATTTCACATTTGTGGTGGTAGACTCTTTTCCTGCGTAGGCTCGACGAGAGGCCCATCGTCACATATTGTAATGCTACCTCACGTACTGGCGCATCGTCAAGGCCTAACGAGGCACGAAGAGTCAAACCCATCTCGGACGCATTTTTCATGGCACTCGCTACAGTCAATCCAATTGCTGCCGCAGCTGCTCTGACCTCGGGGTCTTGTTCCGGACCGGCTTTCACTATGAACGGGGGGATCGATTGTTTACTCTGCATCCCGAGCTGGTCAACTTGTTTCCCGCTTTTTTCCCTTTCTTCTTTCTCCTCCTTCAATATTTCTGCTTTCCTACGAAGTTCACTTCCATAGTCGTCAGGCATATTCAGCTCGGCTGGGGACGATGTCGTCAAAAAACTCGTAGCCCACTTCTTTACCTTCGGAGGGTATACTTCCTTGGGCTTAGGCTCCCTTAGCGCCTTCTGATTGGCCTTCCATTTCTCATACTCAGCATTCGCGGCCAATTTGGTTTCAGCTTCACTAAGTTCCCAAGGCCTTGGGGGGATAGGCTTCATTGATGGCTCCGGTACCCGTGTGGTCTTAGGTACATAAGGCTCCAGGTTAATAGTCCAAGAGCGGGTTTCCTTGCTGTCCGCCTGCTTCTGCTTCTTCGCCGGAGGAGGAATGGGGGCGACGGCTGCTTATCCGCCGGAGGAGGATTGGGGGTGATGACTCCCAAGTGCAAGAGATCAATCGTAGTACCTTTCGATAAGTATTTGAGTGTCGAACCCACGAGGAGCTGAAGGTAAGCTATCTATTCTCTAAAGCCATATAACCCTCTTATATGGCTGTTTATGCAAAGCAATAAGTTTGACTAAAAGGAACTAACTAATTAAAAGAAAGTGACGTGGAGTGTGGTTTGTCTAGTAACTAGTGAAGCAAGTTTAAAATGCAAGTAATCCTAGAGCAAGTTTCTAAAGCAAGTTTCTAAGCAAGTTTCACAAGTAGCAAGCAGCAAATATCTCAAGTATCTCAAGGGAGCAAGTGTTCTAGCAATAGGTGTTTCGTTCGTGTGGTTGTCACAATTAGTGAAGCACATGTTTTAGTCTTAGTTGTTTCTTCTAGGATGGAGCCATGAATAGGTATTGTCAAGTAAATGATATACAACCCCTTATGATGGATCATGTAGCCAAGTAAATGACTGCACAAGATTGATTAAGACATAAAGTCCCACCATAGCCTTACGTTCTAAGGTCCCCTATATATATCCCCAATAACTTAACTTTGTGGCTCGGTCCCAGGTTATTGTCACTCCCAGGTCACCACCACTCCATTATTCTACCGGTGATCACCTTACATGCATTCCCCAACATATGCGTGCACTCATATATTGTACATAAAGACAATCATAGAATATAACAAACTTGTATGCAACCAATCAACGAACTATTTCGCCATTGCCAAGAACAATTCACTACTCAAACATAGACGGGGAGACACAATACATCTAGGGAATATAGTATTGCATCATACATCGTGTTTGCCAAGAGATTACAGTGGAGAGATGGAGCTGATCTTGCTGTAGATGTTGATGATGAACACGCCGGAGGGGGTGGATCCCTCCGGGGGTGATCCCGACGGTGTTTCCCCCCTCCGATCTTCTCCAGCGACAGCCTTCTGTCTCTCTGTTTCGTGGTTTCCTCTCTCGGCGCCGCCTCCCTTCTCGAAAAGGCCAGGGGGGCCTTTATATAGTCGTTTTTAGGTCACGAGACACTCGGGAGAAGAAAGATCGACGACATCGGAGCCACGGGGGCAAAAAGGGGGCCCCACACGCGGCCAAGGAATCTGGCCGCGTGGAGGGTTCTCTTTGCCACCTGGTTGGCCTTTTTTCCCTCTACTTTGGCCCATGGTCTTCGTCTCGAAAATTCTGAGCCGTGCTCTTTGGCCTTGCCCTTTTTGGAGTCCCGAAGCTCCCGGAAAGTCTGAAACACTAAAAAGTACGTTTTCTGGAAAAACAGGGTTAGAACCAAAAGAAGGGGGATTGTTTAGAAAATCCCCCAAATAATTATAAAACATGAATATAAGTTGCTAATATGTAGGAAAAACAAGTAATAACATGAAAAGTTCATGTATGCATTTTACATGCATCGACATCCCCAAGCTTAACCCATGCTCGTCCTCGAGTATGAAGGTGATAAAACTAACATGGACTTTGCATATTGAAACAATCATGGGATATCAAGGAGGATTATTCATGCTACATATAATCAAATGATTAATACTAGAAATGAGTAGCAATATACAATTCATGTTGTCAGAAATATCAAATATGCAAGCAAAGATGCTTCATGAAAGTTCACAAAGTATAATGAAATAAAAGCACTATGGACCAAATGCATACACAAAATGAAAAATAAAATCCTATATTGGTCAAAGAATAGCATAATGGAAAATAGAAAATATGGTGGACACTTTGGAGAAAATTGAGTAGAGGTAAAACATGATCAAGTCTTATTTATCCTCTAAATTATTCAACTAAAATTACTAATTGAAATGTGGCATCCATTGGTCTAAGACTCTCATTGCCCCTTTATCACTAGCATCATAAATTGTGAATGTTGAAGTAAGGTGATTGACAAGGTGTTGCTTGAATGCCTCATGACCCGTGAGTGTGAAAACCTACTCCATGATTACTCAACTTAAGATTCCTAATAAGCTTTGTACAATCATAATAAGTATTAATGACATCATAGAGAACCGCAAAGAGGTACCTCTTTGAAGGGTTCGTTGCATAGAAAACAAAAATTTTCCTACGCGAGAGACACCCGAAAGGCGAAGATCTAATCTAGGAGACGAAGTGCAACGGGCAACAAGAGGGTTAAGGAGAACACATACCCTCGAAGACTCAAAGTGGTACGAGATCAAATCTCGTTGTTGGCGTAGTCGTACTCACACCGATCCCGATAGCGAGAAGATGGGCACCGCAATCCGGCGGTGCATCCGTGATCGGTCACACGTACGGTTGATGACGACCTCCGTTCCCTCGTTCCAGCGGGGCGCGGAAGTAGAGGATCCCTCGGAACTCCAGCAGCACGACGACGTGGTGGTGGTGAAGAATCCCACGGTCAGGGCTTCGCCAAGCCGGAGACCATGAAATGGAGCAGCGGGTGGAGAGAAATGGAAGTGGCAAAGTGTGTGAAGGAGGGAGAGCTCTCACCCTCCTTTTATAGGAGAGGGGGGAGGCAGCCCAAGGGGGGTGCGGCCAGCCCCATGGTGTGCCCCCACCTCTTCCCTCATGATGTGAGTGGACACTCCACTCACACCCACTCATTTTCCTTTAAACCCCACTTAGAAAATCCAAGAGTTTTTCTTTAATAAATCAATAAAACATTTTATTTCTTTATTTCATCATTTGTTAATTCTATTAACAAACATTTGCATAAAGCACCTCGAATCATTTGTTAATTCTATTAACAACCATTCGACGAAAAACCCCTTGAACTATTTCAATTTTCCCCGAAACAATTTCGGTGCTGCCCAAAATATTCTTCGATATTCCGTATCCTCTCAAACGCGTCATCGAACCTTAAGTGTGTCACCCTACGGTTCGCGAATAAGATAGACATGATCGAGACTCCTCTCCGATCAATAATCAACAGCGGGATCTGGAGATCCGTGATGAGTCCTATATATTCAACGATGACTCACGTGATCGTGTGAACCAACAACGCCGTGAACCATTCCCTTTGTCTCGCGATATTTTACTTGTCCGAGATTCGATCATTGGTATCAACCATACCTTGTTCAATCTCGTTACCGACAAGTACTCTTTTCTCGTTCCCGTGATATAACATCCTTGTGATCATATCACGTGCTTGCAAGCGGTTTCGATGTGATATCACCGAGAGGGCCCAGAGTATATCTCTCCGTCATTTGGATGGACAAATCCCACTCTTGATCCATGATCCTCAACTAATACTTTCTGAATACTCAACAACACCTTTATAGTCACCCTGTTACGGTGTGACGTTTGATGCCATCAAAGCACTCTTCCGGTATCAGTGATTGACATGATCTCATGGTCTAAGGAATAAGTTACTTCGTGTGTTTGATATAACAATGTAAACTAAATGACTTGATCGCATTGCTATATTCTCTTTGGGTATATGTTCATCACATCATTCTTCTAATGACATGACCCCGTTATTAATAACATCCAATGTTCATGATCAGGAAACCTTGATCATCTATTAATCAACGAGCTAGTTAAAAGAGAGGCTTTACTAGGAACCATTGTTTGTTTATTAAGCACACATGTATCAACGTTTCCGGTTAATACAATTCTAGCATGAGAAATAAACATTCATCATAAACAAGGAATAAGATAATAACCATTTTATTATTGCCTCTTGGGCATATTCCCTTCAGTCTCCCACTTGCACTAGAGTCAATAATCTAGTCTGTAAGCACTTAAACACATATGGCGTACCAGTGTTATTACCATGCTTCGCATGCGGTAAACATCATCAAAAAGATCTGAACTGTTCAGGTCCTATTGTATTTGCATGTTCTTTGCGTCTACACGCATCACTCATTCTCTAATGAGATGGCTTTGTATATATATGGTCAATCGGTGAAAACTTAATTCCTCAGCTTAAACTGATGTCACTAACATTGTGAAAATGTAGCTTCATAGTGTTAGCATTCTTGGAAATTCACCAAGTTCCGGTGATACCTTAATTCCTCAGCTTAAACTGATGTTACTAACATTGTGAAAATGTAGCTTCAAAGTTTTAGCATTCTTGGAATTTCACCAAGTTCAATAAAGAACTCCTTGACACAAAATACGCTTATTATCAGTTGTCAACACAACGATATACTTTAGCCTTTGTTGTAGTATCTGTCACAATATTTTAATTTTGAAACTCTTTCAAATCCAGCATGGAACTTTCTTCCATCCTATTGTGCTACCCTTCATCACATATTTTAATTGATATAAAATTACTTGAATAAATGACAAGACTATTAGTGTAACATATTACAACTAATATTTTGTCATTACTATATAGGAAAACATATCCTTAGCATTTCTAAAATGACACAAGGATCTCTCCCACTGTTGTCTAATCATCATATGAATTATCCTACTATAACATTTTATAGCATAGGACTCATCTGGTTGTGTACATAGCATGGAAACATTACTTAGAAATCTCAATTTCAATGATGCTCATCATGTGTCAAAACACATGAATCTTGCTCAATTATTTTCCATGTGACAAGAACTCCTTCTTATCAATTTTATATTGACTTACTTCAATATTTCATCTATGTAATTTGGCTTCAATCATATCAGGCGCTTCAATCCATCTTTTATAGATATCGGTGCCCAATATCTTCTAAGCCTTTCATCAATATGAAAATCTTAACCGTGTTAATTTAAAATACATATTTTCCAATTAACCATATGTCATCTACATAAAGTATTGGAAATATGTCATAGCGCTCCCACTTAATTTCTTGTAACTTTACAAGCATCTTTATCGTTCATGATGGAATCAAACTCTTTTGATAACTTCATTAAGGTAAAGATTTCAACTTCGTTATGCTCACTTCAACCATTAAAGTGTGCATGCCTTTCTAACAACCTTTTGAATTTTACAAAACTCTCAGACTGTGTCAAGTACACATCCTTGATCAAACTTCCTCGAGAGGAGAGTTGGTTTTGTTATTCAACTTCCATATCATAATATGTAACCTTTTGCTAGAACTATCCGCAAAGAATAAAGCATCACTACGGAAGATCAAAATCTTGTAGTACTCAACTCTTTGTACTTTGTCGAAACAACTTTTCAATAAGTACAACTTTCAAAGGATGTAAAATCCATGTCTTTGTCACTATATAGACCCTTTTGATATCGCTAGGCATCATGCCTATCGAAAGGACTACCAAGTCACATACTTGATATTCATACAAGGATACTATGGCGGATATAATGACTCATAGTCAATTTTACGAAGTTAGGGCCCATCATTTGCTTCCTTTATAAGGTCCAGGTCCTTTTGTTGTCAAAACAACACTTTACACTTAAACCACAAGTTGTTCTAAGTACAAATTTTTTGGATTTTTCTGGTACAGTTTGCAAACTCATTTGAAGTATCTACAACATTTGTAGTGTCTTCTACTTAGTCAAAATAGTAAACCCCGGAACAACTTCCAGTGCTGCGCTACTCTTGACATGATAACGAAGATTCTCTAATCTCGTTGAGTTTTTACTGTGCTCCCACTCACTTGTTTCGCAAGAACAACTTTCTCGAGAAATCAACCCTTTCTGACAAACAACATTTGTCTTTTGGTTTGGTGATAGGAGAAATACCCAATGTTTTATTTGGGATAACCTTATAAACATATATTTATCCTATTTTGGTTGTAAACATTTTACACATGCTATGCATACCAAAACTTAAGAAAGTGACAATTCGGGTCACTACCCAAACCATATCTTATATGTTGTCAATTTCAGCGGATCATGATGGTGCTCTTTTCAGTGGAAAAACGGTTGTCACTAATGTATAAACTACAAAATTATAATGGCATTTTTATTAATCTTACCATGTCAAACAAGGTTTGATTTTTGTCTCTTGAATACTCCAATCTAATGTGGGGTATTCGAGAAGTATAAGTTGTAGAACAATTCTGCAACTTCTCAGATATTTTGCTAAACTTGTAACTCAAACTTTATCCTTTATGATCCAATCATAAATACTTGATTATCTTGTTACATTGATTTTAACTTCATATTAACAACCTTTTGAACCAATTCAAAATTTCAAACCCTGTTCCCTTTAAATAGATATACTCACATATCTACTCAAGTCATCGACAGAATTTTATGAAGGAAAAATTAATCCACCATACATGACTACACATAATGGACTATATACATCAACATGTATAATCTCCACTACATTAGTCGTCCATTCTACTTTGGCCTATGAACGGAATTCTAGTCATCTTTTGGAAGAGGTTTCACAAGCGTCAATTTATTCAAAACAAAATGACTCCGGAAGTCCATCAATATGGAGTTCCTTCATGTTTTCCTTTCCGATATGAACTAAAATGGTGGTGTCACAATTTAAGTGAAAATCTTTTACGTCTTGCAACGTTTAGCATTCAGTCTTATAGATGTTTACTTTACCAACAAGATTTATATTAACATATCCATCAATTATGGAATATGGTCATCGTTTGAACAATCTCATTTGTTCTCACAAAAGACTAGAACAAAATAACAACTTATTAAGTTCTTAAAATAAATCTTGAATGTTTGGTTCGATACTACAATGAACACAATAACACTTTATTTATGTTCTTGTCATAATCGATTCCACATCTATTACTAGTTCCTTTTAGGCCCTTGTATTTCTTGCATTGCGTTGCTTTGTATGACAACTCATACCAACCAATGTGGTATCAAAATACCCAAAAATACTTTGTTAACTAGTAATACATCTATAACTTGTATATCAAGCATATACTCCTGAGCTGGACTTTTCCAGTTATCTTCTTTTCTGCCATATATCTATTTGCAATTCTATTTTCAATATTCCCTTTCCTTTACAGAAGAATCATTCAACATCAAACAATGCTAGTCTTACTAGCTCATTTTCTTTGGCGTGTTAGTCATATACTATCACCCATTGAGTCATACTTTGAGTTTGATTGTTCTACTAATATCACCATATTAATAGCATTCTTCTAGATTCCACTCTTAGCAATTTCCGAGTAAGGTAAACTACTTTACCCATACTTCTAATCCATCCCCTCATAACAATTTTATGATTAAGTTACTATAGCTCGAAGGAAGGGATTTAGAGGATAATTTTGAGCGCCCAACTTCTTGGAATATTCAAACGCCTAGCGTCTTCAATCATTGCATATATTCAGATAATATAAGCAAACATTGTCACACTAAATTTGCATATATTCAAATAATATAAGCAAACATTGTCACGCTAAATTATACTCAGTCATGTTGCCACAAATAAGTTTCTAGATATCAATATATCTTTCACTTGATTGTTTCTGAAAACAACTCTTTTCAGTTCCTAAATCACTTTGATCAACAAAACATTCTTTTGAAGATAAAGTGATACGAAAGCAACCATGACTCTGGATTCTAAGTAGGAATTATTTGCTCTCTAGATCAATCATTCATTAACCATATGGAGCTAGGTAGGAAATACCAAAAATCTACAATAGGACTCAATTTTAAATTTCACTAATACGGTACCAATCTTAAATGGTATTTACCAGATCATAACAGTTATATCTCAATTAAAAATCTAAGTGTAAGGTAGTTATGTGGATGCCAATGACTACTACAAGTTGTGCAAATTCACTTTGATTTGTTGTTCATGATAAATAAGTTCAAGTTAATTCAAAATTAAACCATGAACTCCCACTCAAAAACAACATCCCTCTTAGTCGTCTTTAGTGATTACACGAACCAAATTCACTACACCAAAACCGATCATCACGTGAGATGATGTAGCTTCAAAGGCGAACATCGACATGTTCATCATATCATCCATATGACTCATGCTTTACCTTTCGGTTACGTGTTCCGAGGCCATGTCTGTACATGCTAGGCTCGCCAAGTAGAACCGTAGTATTGCATGTGTTTCAAGGCCATGTCTGTACATGCTAGGCTTGAAAACACCCGTTGTATGCGAACGTTGATTCTGTCACACCCGATCATCACGTGGTGTCTCGAAACGACGAACTTTCTTAACGGTGCATACTTAAGGAAGAACACATTATTATCTTGATATTAAGTGAGAGGGATCATCTTATAATGCTACCAACGTTATCTAAGCAAAACAAGATGCATAAAAGGATTAACATCACAAACATCACATGTAAGGATAACGTGATATGATATGGTCCTCCTTGCACTTGATCTACATCATGTGCATTATGGTATGATCTCAATCATTCCACTGGCGTGGTACCAAGTACCACGGTACCCTAAACTTGATTGTCCATCAATAAGAAGACAACCATATGGATACCTTCCGGTATATCAAAAATTTACAAAATAGATCATCTCATAATCAAATTTGTAATATTGACCATATCTCATCACATGCCCAGCAAAAACTAGTTAGACGCCTCTAATTTATTTTTGCATATTTTACGTGGCTTAGGGCTTTCGATGATAGAACCGTTCATACCTACGAACATCAACCACAACGTTGATAAACACATTTTTAACAACCCTTCATAGATTAGATCTTAACTATAGTAGGAGAAACAGACACCCGTAAGCCACTTATGCAATACAAGTTGCATGTCAGTTGTGGAACAAGTCTCATGTACGTGGACATGTAAGGTTAGTCTGGGCCGCTTCATCCCACTATGCCACTAAGATCATAAAATAATCAAGGAGGTAATAACATGATCATCAACGCCCACATACACCTATGTGTTCTACCCGTACAAAACATCTACGCATAGATCCGGCTCTGATACCACTGAAGGGTTCGTTGCATAGAAAAAAAAAATTTCCTACGCGAGAGACACCCGAAAGGCCAAGATCTAATCTAGGAGACGAAGTGCAACGGGCAACAAGAGGGTTAAGGAGAACACATACCCTCGAAGACTCAAAGTGGTACGAGATCAAATCTCGTTGTTGGCGTAGTCGTACTCATACCGATCCCGATAGCGAGAAGATGGGCACCGCAATCCGGCGGTGCATCCGTGATCGGTCACACGTACGGTTGATGACGACCTCCGTTCCCTCGTTCCAGCGGGGCGCGGAAGTAGAGGATCCCTCGGAACTCCAGCAGCACGACGACGTGGTGGTGGTGAAGAATCCCACGGTCAGGGCTTCGCCAAGCCGGAGACCATGAAATGGAGCAGCGGGTGGAGAGAAATGGAAGTGGCAAAGTGTGTGAAGGAGGGAGAGCTCTCACCCTCCTTTTGTAGGAGAGGGGGGAGGCAGCCCAAGGGGGGTGCGGCCAGCCCCATGGTGTGCCCCCACCTCTTCCCTCATGATGTGAGTGGACAATCCACTCACACCCACTCATTTTCCTTTAAACCCCACTTAGAAAATCCAAGAGTTTTTCTTTAATAAATCAATAAAACATTTTATTTCTTTATTTCAGCATTTGTTAATTCTATTAACAAACATTTGCATAAAGCACCTCGAATCATTTGTTAATTCTATTAACAACCATTCGACGAAAAACCCCTTGAACTATTTCAATTTTCCCCGAAACAATTTCGGTGCTGCCCAAAATATTCTTCGATATTCCGTATCCTCTCAAACGCGTCATCGAACCTTAAGTGTGTCACCCTACGGTTCGCGAATAAGATAGACATGATCGAGACTCCTCTCTGATCAATAATCAACAGCGGGATCTGGAGATCCGTGATGACTCCTATATATTCAAAGATGACTCTCGTGATCGTGTGAACCAACAACGCCGTGAACCATTCCCTTTGTCTCGCGATATTTTACTTGTCCGAGATTCGATCATTGGTATCAACCATACCTTATTCAATCTCGTTACCGACAAGTACTCTTTTCTCGTTCCCGTGATATAACATCCTTGTGATCATATCACGTGCTTGCAAGCGGTTTTGATGTGATATCACCGAGAGGGCCCAGAGTATATCTCTCCGTCATTTGGATGGACAAATCCCACTCTTGATCCATGATCCTCAACTAATACTTTCCGAATACTCAACGACACCTTTATAGTCACCCTGTTACGGTGTGACGTTTGATGCCATCAAAGCACTCTTCCGGTATCAGTGATTGACATGATCTCATGGTCTATGGAATAAGTTACTTCGTGTGTTTGATATAACAATGTAAACTAAATGACTTGATCGCATTGCTATATTCTCTTTGGGTATATGTTCATCACATCATTCTTCTAATGACATGACCCCGTTATTAATAACATTCAATGTTCATGATCAGGAAACCTTGATCATCTATTAATCAACGAGCTAGTTAAAAGAGAGGCTTTACTAGGAACCATTGTTTGTTTATTAAGCACACATGTATCAACGTTTCCGGTTAATACAATTCTAGCATGAGAAATAAACATTCATCATAAACAAGGAATAAGATAATAACCATTTTATTATTGCCTCTCGGGCATATTCCCTTCACTCTTGCCACATGACATGGAAACAAGCCCATGTCACAATGACAAGACAAACAAACGGAGTAGACTCATCATCCTTTTTATTTTCATTCACTATTATGCATAGCTTCTTATTTTATTGTAGGATGTGTTGTAGAGCCACTCAAGCTGTAAGTAAATTTCCACCATGTTAAAGCATGGCTTCGGTTAGCGGCCCAATGCGTTTCTCTAGTCATATAGATACTTACTCATCAAAACTTACTATTCCTCTATTTCATTTCGGCATGGCAGGAGTCCAAAAACAAAAGTACATGATATCAACCAAATGTAATTTTTTGTGCAATGTTGAAAGCTTTCCGGTGATACACGTTTATAGCTAGCTCCCAACCACACACTTGTCAAACGCAAAACTTGTGGCTCCCATTATTGGGTCATGTTTATTAGATGCATAAAAAGTAAAGTGTGCCTTCAAAAGTTCGTGAGAGTCCTATCCCAAGTTCAACCCATGACAATTAATAAAGTGAATATCTTAATTTAGAACATAAATAACACAATAACATGGTTAACATACTCGGAATAGCAATGAAGATAATGGGAAGATATGGTGGACTCACTGGAAATACTTGGCTAAGGAGTGTTGGAAACAAGTTTTTACTTGTTGGAATTTTTAAATTTTTGGCTAGCAAGAGGGAGATAGTTGACCAGCTACTATGCATGCATATGTCCATAGAACTACTCATTTCATGACAAACTAAATAAACCAGCAATTAACATCGAGGACATGAATAAGAGATAGCTCAAGACAACATTATTGCAAATTTCTACACATAAAAAGCCTATAAATCATGCAAACATATGTAGCTCTTCAAATCAACCATGGCATCCCTATTCCAAGTCATAATACTAGCATCCAATACATTCCAACCCCAAACTCCAGTAGCTCAATCTCATATAAAATGATGGGTGTGGTCTTATCAAAACAAAAATAAAAACAAAAACTAGACGCTTCAAGTCTCTACGATAAATGCTTTGCTTAGAAAAACAGAAAGTAGACGTGTGCTAACCAAAAGAGTGTAGATCCAGTGGGGTGTTCATCACATCCCCAATATTATGGCTTTCACCATTCTTGGATGTCTTCAGGCGCAGCTCCTCTATTCCCTGTGAAAAAACTTCACAAAACATGTTTCTCCCATTTTTTTTTTCTGTGGGGTGAGATTAGCAAGGACAAATAAATCACATGCTTGCTGTGCAAAATTCCAAATCAAATGCTCTAGTAGATAGAAAATAAGGTTCATTATGTTGTATGTTCACTCTCTTGCTTGAAATAATCATGGAAATTCGATTCCCAAGCCCAAAGAGTGCATAAAACAAAAGAAGGCATAATCTGTCCAGAAAAGCAACAGCAGAAAAACAAACGTTTTTCCCTAATCTAGACTCGTCAAAAAATTAAGCCAATTTTTGTGCATACAGAGGACTAAAAGTTGCAGAACATAATATAAAATTAGCTCAATCCGACATACCAATAAAAAACGTAAAATCATACGGTGAGAAGACTCATGCTGAAACAGAAATTTCATGCATTAGGATAGCAACTTATAAGTCCAAATGGGTTTGACTTGACTCTTTATTGAAAACTCCAGAATTAAAACAAAAAAAAACTAATCTCTTGAGACAGCAATAGGACACTAGGAAAATCCAAACAAAAACAACCGGGTTGCCTCCCGTAAAGCGCTTTCTTTATAGCCATATAGCTAGGCTTTACTTACTTAACATCATGATGGTTGGAGTGAGGTGGCTCGGCATCCCCAAGCTTGGATTCTTTTACTTATTTGATACATGTAGGGTGAGCCCAGGGGTACATCCCCAAGCTTGTTTGGTTGTCCCTCTTTATCTTTGTTCATCTCACTCAACTCTTCCTCCTGAAAAATTCTTCTTACACAAATCTCAACATAAAACTCGATTAAAGGGGTTAGTGCCTCCATAAATAAAATCCACGTAGGTACAGCAAAGACACATCATGAGTTGATTCTAAATATTAACTACTGTTACTACAGTTGTGCATTGCTCCTTGATCAAAAGAACCACATAAAACACAAGTAATGAGAGCAATGCAAAATAAAGACATAATCTGCCAAAAACTGAACAACCCGTAAAAAGTGAAATTTTAGAGGCACTTAAGTTGCTCAAATCACAAAACTTAAAACTAATGAAATATGTAGTGATAACTAAATATTGCTGTCGTAAATTACCAGGTCAAAATTCCACTTCTGTGATTTTAAACATTTTTCGCAGTGAAGTTCAGGAATCTGTTTTCTGGACAGCTAATTACTACTGTTTAATCCTTTCTCTCATATAAGATTATTCTTGCCATTTATGATGAGAAATAAGACAGAAATGTGATGTTACAGTAGTGAACTAATATTTTTATTATTTTAGCTTTGGAAAAAGTTTTAATGATAGAGACTTTGTAATGGTTTCATTGGCATGAACAACACATGTTCAAGGTCGACCCCAACTTCTCCATTACTCATCCTTCTCATTTACTTTCCCAAAATTTTTTATAAAATGAAAATCTTAAACTAAATGATACATAACAGTAGGTAAAGGCATTTTACATGTTGTAAAGACATAAATGTGTGCTCAAACCGAATAGGAAATTAAAGCATAAGGAACACACCAAAAAAAAAATAAACAATTTATTTTTAAGTCTAACCCATTTCCTATGCATTGGCATTTTGTAATGAAACAAATAAAAGAAGCACATAATAGCAAGCATAGGAAGGTAGATCAAGTGCAACTTCAATACTTTCAGCATAAATAGGGGAAACTTAATATTGTTGAAATATGTGTAACCATGTTCCCCTCTCTCATAATAATTTTCAGTGGCATCATGAATAGATTCAACAATATGAATATCACATAAAACATTCTTATCATGAGCCACATGCATAAAAGAATCACTACTCTCCACATAAGTAAAATCCTCATTAGTGATACTGGGAGTTAAACATTCATAATTTTCATTGCAATCATCATATATTTATACCTGCTAAAAAAAATATCGGTCTTCACCTCTAATCATTCCTTCCTAATTACTATCTATTTGCTCTCCATGTTTAGAATATTCTGAAATCATGCACCCTTAGATTTTGCGTATAGGCGTATATCTCCATGTACAAGCAATTATTTCTCGAGAAACATACAATGCAGGTGTGTGTGTGTCTAACAGTATGTTTTTAAAATTCTGTTCCACTACCTATAGTTCAAATTTACTTCACATATGAGTTCACACCATTATAGCTGGATGCAGGAGCCTAAAGAAGGTCTTTGCAAATAGATCGTGTCTTTACAAATTGAACTAAAGGCAGCATGTATTTGAAGCTGAAATGGGTGTAGTAGATTGCAAGGCAGCTCGATCCTGGGTCGTTATCGAAATTCCAACATAGCCTTATAGATGGGGAATTACCATTTGTCAGTGCTCCCATTTAAAGATTCTGAAGTTATTTTACTTCCTTCAAACATGCTTTGTTCGTATGTAACTGCGCAGATTTCAAGCCATTCCAACCTGATACTTAAGTAAGTCCGGTCCTTGTGATGTCCTCCTCCATGTTGTTTTACTGCTTTCACTCTAAGATTGCTCGACAGGTTATAACAGCAGAAACTCAGCGTAAATTGTTGAATGGAGCATGAATTTCGTCCATGAAAACTCTGGGAAATTTGGTGGTGTATCCAGATTCACAAAGGACACATGGGAGTCCCTCATTTTCCTTAAACTGTCAGCATCAGTCTGCTGCATGCTGACTAATGTGTTTTTCAAGGATGATGATGTTGTCTATTGTTCCCTATTATCAGTGGCTTATATCAATTATGTGAGTAAGAAAACTAACAATTTATCCACACAACAAATACTGGCCAACACAAATACATATGGGCGCGGCGAAGCGCGCCTAACCCTTCTAGTTACATACAGAGATGCTTGCTTGCTCTCAAAGCTATGATTGCTGTTGCTGTTCACCTTTAATTTTGTTTCCACTTTTACTAGCTCTCATTTATTGGTACTACCCATTGTGGAGTAGCATAGTCTAGGAAAATGTGATATTAGTAGTGTATATTACTCTCCATTGTGACCTGCCTAAAAGGAGTCGCTTTGTCCGGCCACACACCACTCGTCCCGCATCAGTGCATGCATGCATGATGCGTCCTAACTTGTGTGCGTGTAAGTACATGCCTCCCAATTAATGAATATCAAATCACGCATATTTTTCTTGTTTTCAGTAACAAATGATGAAAGGTGTTTAAAAATGCATGCACGCAATTCTGCACACTTATCTGGGTTATGAACCCATTTGTGTGCATGTATTCTGTTAAAGTATGTGCAGGCAATTCATGCACCACTGAACATATTTGTTGTAAGGGCATGAATTTAGTGGTCAGTGGAAGCCGATAAGTGCGGTGTACTGTTTGTAGGGGCCAGGCCAGGCCATGATAAAGGCAGTCAAAGAAGCACATGATCATTCGTAAATGTTGCAAGCGTTGCCTAGAAAAGAGTAGTTATTGACTTGACAGCTAGCATGTCCTCTCTTAGTTTCAATTAACTAATTTATATGCGAGCAAATGATGAATATGGAGAAACAATTTGACGACCTCTGAAACAGATATGCAAATCTCTTTCCCTTTTCCTGAACTTGAGATATACTAGTACAGAATTCTGATTTTCTCTCACGTCTCAACGGACAGAAGGAAGTATGAAAAAAATTGGCCTTTTTTCTGAAAAATTCAGCACACAATGAACCAGATTGGTAAAAGTTTCACAATCTCATTTTTTTTTCCGACGCCATAAGTAGTCCATCATGGTACTCCCTCCGTTCGGAATTATAAGACGTTGAAGCATTTTCGGACATGAACCAAAAGTCGACAAAAGGACATGTCTGCCCTGCAAGATTAGTTGTTTGCTGAGTGTTGCACAATATCCAATATTACAAAGTCATGCAAGATGGTTCGTTCCCGACGAGGACGGATCAAACAAATGAGTCAACCGAGTTCAGTTACCTACCGAGCATCTTGACGGGCTCGAGCCCATCGTCTGCGAGCTCCAGCGAGGCCTGCCGTGCCTCCTTGAGAGAGATCGACACGACGCCCTTGCCCTCCGCCTTGGCAGCAGAGGTCGCCGCTCTCTCATCTCCGCCGTCGTGTCCTCGTGGCCGGTGTCGAAGCGGGACGACGAGCTCGACGGAGGCGCGCAGACCGCCGAACCGACGCATGCCGGCGCCGGCGCCTCTCTGGTCGGGAGGGGACAGGGATGGAAAGGAGGAAGAGGAGAAATGGGCGTTAGGAATACCAACGCCGGCGCACGCAGATCCGACGCCATCTCACGCAGATCCGACGCAAGCTCACGCAGATACAGCGCCTCCATCGACCAGAACCTCGTCGCCAACGCATAAAAATGGAACCTTTGAACTCCACATTCCAGAGAGGAAACGGGGTGGTGGGGAGAAACGGGGCTATGGGGAGAGGCGGCGGAGAGCCGGAAGGAGAGCGCGGAGACGGCGAGCCACATGGGAGAGGACATCAACGGGGAGCACGAGCTCGCGACGACGGGAGTGGTGGGGAACGCCTGCGCGAGCGAGAGAGTGTGGGACGGGGACGAGGACGAGTGGAAGTGAAAGAGTGTCGTCTGCGGGAGGGCAATTTCGGAAAGTCAAGAAAATCTGTAACGTGACGAATTTTGTACATCAAAAGCTTAAACGTCTTATATTCCGGAACAGAGGGAGTACATTGCATGGAACCATGGGGTAAGGCACCATGGTCGTATAACGCCTTAAGTTCGCTATAGGTCATGTTGCGCTGGTGGGGAGGTGAATCAGGTGTTCTAGTTAATACATGGTATGGGGAGCTGACATGACAATAAATTGGGACATGGTTGATTCATGCACCTGAAGAGACAAACGGAAATAGAACTGGACCGCCAGCCGTGTCTACTGATTTGGCATATTGGGCCGGATGACATGGACAAATAAGAGAGTCACTGATGTGGACACTCCGCATGTTAAGAGAAATATAGTTAGTGGGTTGCTCCCATTTAGATATTGTAGATACCAGGGTGCTATATCCCACGACTCCCGGTGGCGGAGCTTGAACATTAGGATTCAGGGTGCACATATGGTGCTGCAGCACGTTTTAAAATATTTTGTAGGGATGCACATGTGGTGAAGAATTGCTATTTTACCAAGAACTTTTTTCTTCTCGGTGTCCTGTGCACCCGACTTGGTTCAAGGTGGATCCGTCACCCACGACTCCACGTAATATACCATGTCGCCCGCGGGACAGGCGCTACGAAAAAGTGGGTCAATTGTGAAGAAAAGATCAAATTCGATTCAATTTGCGTTAAAATTTTAGAAAACAGCTAGTTTGTTGGTTGCCATGTACGTACACAGTACTGTCAGTCGGTACACTACTGCTGCACGATATTGCCGACGAATTGCTCATCAAAAGCTAGGCTGTAGGGGCAAAGGATCTAAGACTCTCTTTCCCTTTTCCTGAACTTGAGATATACTAGTACAGAATTCTGATTTTCTGTCACGTCTCAACGGACAGAAGGAAGTATAAAAAAACTTGGCCTTTTTTCTGAAAAATTCAGCACACAATGAACCAGATTGGTAAAAGTTTCACAATCTCATATTTTTTTTGTTTCGACGCCATAAGTAGTCCATCATGGTACATTGCATGGAACCATGGGGTAAGGCACCATGGTCGTATAACACCTTAAGTTCGCTATTGGTCATGTCGTCATATATTATACCAGGGTGCTATATCCCACGACTCCCAGCGGCGGAGCTTGAACATTAGGATTCAGGGTGCACATATGGTGCTGCAGCACGTTTTAAAATATTTTGTAGGGATGCACATGTGGTGAAGAATTGCTATTTTACCAAGAATTTTTTTCTTCTCGGTGTCCTGTGCACCCGACTGGTTCAAGGTGGATCCGTCACCGACGACTCCACGTAACATACCATGTCGCCCGCGGGACGGGGCGCTATGAAAAAATGGGTCAATTGTGGAAAAAAAAATCAAATTTGATTCAATTTGCGTTAAAATTTTAGAAAACAGCTAGTTTGTTGGTTGCCATGTACGTACACAGTCCTGTCAGTCGTTACACTACTGCTGCACGATATTGCCGACGAATTGCTCAACAAAAGCTAGGCTGTAGGGGCAAAGGATGTAAGACTAGGGTCCTGCCACGGCTATCTGCTCTTGGAGGGGCAGACATCTCAGGACATCTCCTACGGGGCTGCTCAAATCCGGACCCAATTTATCCGGATTTTGTCTATTTTATCAGCCGTCTCGGCCACTGTCCGCGCGATTTTGGTCCCTGCACCCTACGGGGTTGCTCATTTAGTGGCCCGGGCCCTATTTTTTCTAAGTTTTTGTTCCAATGGATAATTTGAGATTAAAAACAAACACAACACTTTAAATAAAATACGAGTTATCTATTACAAATTTGACCGTTCAATAAAGACACAAATAAGTCTTAATAAAAATTATGAAATTAAATAAGCACAACCGAATAAAGTCTACTGGTTTCCTGCGAATTTTCAGATGTGTTGCACCAAATCATTCCGAAGTGTGCGGTGAGTGTCCTGATCACGCAACTCGTACGGGAAGTCAATGAAATCCTCAAATATTGCCACTACTGGCTGGGGCTTCACGTTCTTACCCTGAAACAACCAGTTCTCGTCGTAGACGTTGTCATCGCGTTCATCCTCTATGATCATGTTGTGCATGATCACACAAGCAGTCATCAACGATCACATAACCTCCGGGCTCCATGTTCTAGCAGGCTGCCGAACAATAGCCCATCGAGATTGAAGCGCACCAAAAGCACGCTCCACATCCTTTCGAGCACTCTCCTTCTCTTGGGCAAATCGTTTCCTCATCTCAGCTTGAGGATTGGAGATGGTCTTCACAAAGGTAGCCCACTGGGGATAGATACCATCAGCTAGGTAGTATCCCTTTGTGTCACTATTGGAAACAGGGGCATTAGTCCCGGTTCGTAACCCCCATTTGTCCCGGTTGTGCAACCGGGATGGGGCATCCAGGACAAATACCCCTCCCCCATTGGTCCCGGTTGTGCCAGTACCCGGGACGAATGGGGCTGACCACGTGGCCCGTGAGCTGGAACCTGGCCAGGGCTATTAGTCCCGGTTCTCAATACGACCCGGGACCCATGCCCCTTCTGCCGCGGCAGGGCTTTTGCCCTTTTCTCTGCCGCGGCAGAAATTTTACGATTTGCGTTTTGCGACCCCCAGACCTCCCGGCGGCCCCTCCCCGGACCTCCCGGATCCCATGAGAAGAGAGGTGCCCCGGTGGCCCTTCCCCGGACCTCCCGGGTCCCACGAGAAGAGAAGAGCCTCGGTGGACCCTCCCCGGAGCTCCCGGATCCCACGAGTGAATAAGTATATAAAGCAGAATAGGATCGGAACGTACACTTATATTACGGAAGCAAAGTATATCGAGCATATTACATGACCGATGGAGTGTATTACAAAATCAAATTCAGTTCCAACCGGGGGTATAGTACTGTCCATCTACGTTTAGGACCTCTGCATCTAAGAAGCCCGCAATTTCCTCCTGAATTGCTCGTATGCGGTTCCTTGGTAGAAGACCGTCCCGAAGCCGTTCGATCTAATATAAAGAAAAGTGGTCTCAATATATATATATATATATATATATATATATATATATATATATATATATATATATATATATGAAACTAAGTAACTAAAATAGATGGTAATAAGAAGAATTGACGACTAACGTACATGAAGTTGCTTTAAATTTCTGCCCTTGGGACATGTCGTTTGACGAATGAACTCGCAAACGTAGTATCCACACAAGTGATTCCCGTCTCCTTGTTGCAAGCACTTTACGAGAATATGGTTTCAATCAAAATAATAATCAACCAGCCATGATAATGGTATCGACACTAGAATCAAGGAGATGCGCGCGGATCTAGATAGTACTTACTTGCGCAACATCAAATGTAAGCTTTGGTTTCCATTCACCGGGAGACTTCTTTATGAACCTCTTCCAAACGCTACCCGAGAAAGAAAAAGAATAAAAAGAGTTAGTAATTACTTGATATCCGAAAATGAAACAAAGTAGTCGATATAGTGCCATATATAAATACTGAAATTAATAAAGATTGAAATTACCGCTGGATCATTTCCTGCATGTCAGCCCACGTTGCTAGGGGTTTACGTTTTGGGTCCATTACCATTACTTTTCCTTTGTCAACTTGGAAGATTAGCAGAATATAGTGGAAGCTGCGCACGCAGAACTCATCAATTATACACTGAACATCGAGTAAGGAAAACAGAATGTTTAGAACAGAGTAACACTAACCCGAAGTTGTAAGGAAATAGTAGTTCCCGTCGGTGTTGGTTAAACATTATTGCCTTCAGAATATTATTTTCTGTATCCTTGGCAGATAGCTGAAGAGTCTTTTCATAAACAATATTTGGATCAATGAACCCAATATCATAGATTCCACCTCTTTTGCATTCGAGAATCTTCATTCTGCAATTATAATATATGAGTGTACTATATATATATGAATATGCAAATGAATGAGGTGAGCTAGAGAAATAAGTGCTTACAGACAATATGCACTAAGGACGGCTTTGTCGAGGGCCTGCTGCTGGTATAACTGAAATAATTCGTCAAATTGAATTATAACCAATCCATTTCCATACCCATAGTGCTCGTCCTTAACGCTGAGACATATCCAGTTCATAGATTTCTCAACGGCTTCCATATACCAACTATGCACTCTTCGCATTTTCGTTGGTAGATCCTTTATCTCCTCGGGTTCGACGAGAGGCTTCCCGTACTGGTATTTGTACGCACATTCAGTTTCGGGGAAGTAGTCTACTGTTTGCATATACTCAGCAATGTACAAACCCGCATCAGCTGCCTTGTCTGCGTACAGTGTTATAAACTCCGGATCAATTTGCTCTTCAGCAATATTAGTGCTCGGCCCCACCTGGGTATTGGAAATCACTTTGAGCGGGGACGTGGATTGTTTTTTCTGTTGTCCGAACTGATCAACTGATTTTCCCCTTTTCCCGCTTGCGCTACTACTCTTCGTCGACCGCACCACTTCCTGGTGTGACTTCAGAATAGAGCGGTCATAGTCAGATGACAGACTCGGCTCGGGTTGATGAAGAGTCTTCACCATTTTCCAAGCTCGTTCTATCTCTTCTTCAGTCTCGGGGAAACCTGCCTTTTGCTTCTCCTTCCGCTTCGATTTCCACGCCTCGTATTCGTCCTTTGCGATTTTCTGGGTTTCCTCGGGAGTATAGTCGTAAGGTAACTTGGGTACCTCCTTTGGTACCTTCGGGAGGGGTGACCGTTGACGTTTCGGTGATATTTTACGTTTCGGCAGAAACTTAGTGGGCGGAGAAGGCTGACGCGGCGTCATAGGCGACCGCGCTGGAGACGTGCACGGCGTAGGCGACCGCACCGGAGACGGCATGCATCGCGAAGACGACCACGCCGGAGACTTTTGCGCTGGAGAATGGCAAGGACTCGATGACTTTGCCGTCTGATTTGGGAGCACAATGCATTCCTTTAGCCATAGAACGGTCAAGTTCTTGGCTTCTCCGAGTTCAGTCAACTCTTCGTCTTCACCTTCAGGGAAATCAAGCTTTACCCGCTCGAATCCGTTGACAACTTCATCGACCCCAACAATAGCGTAGCCCCGTGGAACCGGAAGACTATGGTGAGTTGGTTCGTTGCCAATTGGTAAGACATAGCCGGCCGCCGCCTTGATGGTTATATTGACGCCATTCACGTGGAGCTCACAGGTTGTCAACTCCATGATATCATCCACCGGGTGAATCATCGGCGGTGCATCATCACCCGGTAGCTGCGTGGACGCAACGCTGCTTTTGCGATGAGAATGTGCGGCGTCGGTAGCCTCGACTTAAACTTCTACCATGTGTATTGATGCGCCGGTAGACACTATCTGCTGGCTAAGTGTGTTAATTTGGTCCTGCTGCTTCTTTGCTACATCCTGCGTCAGCTTTATCTGTTCTTCAAGATGACGCCTCCAGTTTGCCTGATTCTCTGCTTCAGCTGCCTCCGCGTCCTTTCTACGTTGACGGCTTCTATCGGGGTATAACTTTTTGGTGGAGTCGAACGCAATACTCCACGGAGGAGTGCCTTTTGTGTCTCGTGTACGCCCTCCGCGTTCCTTATTCCCGAGGGCGTGTGTGAGCTCGTCGTTCTCTCTATCTGGCACAAACTTCCCCTCTTTAACGTCCTTTATTGCGGTTCTCAGCTTTTATATGGGTAGAGGACTCTCTTTATGTCTTAGGTTATAGATTGCATTTCCTTCGGCGTCCAACGTGCCCCCATGCCCGTAGAACCATGACCTTGTCCGCTCGACCCACAAGAACGGCTCGGGAGTGATCCCCAGCTTAATCAGGTCGTTCTCCCATTGCTCCCACTTGGGACTGGAACCCTTGTAGCCACCTTGCCCCATAACATGGTGATATACCTTTTTGGCGGCGTTTTTCTCATTTGTTTTTGTCCTTTCCAGTTCATTCTCTGACAGCTTGTACTTCACGAAATCTGCCGATATGGGTTTTATTTTCTCATACCCTTGAGTGAAATCTGGAGTCTTGTTCTTCTTAACATAGTCAAGGTTCAATCTTTTCTTCTAGTTTTTGAATTGCTCGGCCATCTTTTTAGGGGTCCACGCCTAGACCTTTTCCCGTATCTCAATTTTCATTTTAGTAACATCGGCCTCATTCACAGCCGCTTCATTCTCGTCCACCTCCGGCAAGGGTAAGTTGAAATTAGCCAAAATCTTCGAGAAAAGATGATCTTTGGCTATTTTGCTGACATATGAAATTCCTTGTTTCCGCGGATCTTTTGGCTTATTCCACTCATGAACAGTGATCGGGATGTGATCCCTAACTAGCACTTCACATTGCTTCACAAATTTTTGGGCAACATCAGCGGGAATCTCGGGTGCGCCGTCTGCTGCGATCGTGTCGATCCTATATCTTTCTGTATCTTTCAACTTCTTTGTTGTGCCTCGTTTAGTCTTTTTTTCCGGTTGATATGCTTGAACCGGATGGCTAAAAATATAAAGACTGTTAATACATGTATATATACAACGGATGCTTCATTAATTAACATATCTATATATGCACCTCGGAGCCGGTGTTTGTAATTTGTATGGCTCCACCGGAGCCGTCGGCTGCTCCCATATCGGAGCCGTCGGCTTCTCCCTCACCGGAGTCGTCTCCCTGGGTGAGCTCCGGATCTCCCTCACCGGATTTGTTCATCCAATGGCTCACATCGGTCTCTACGTCGGGCCCGCGGATTAAACCCTCGAGCATATTTTCGGCATCTTCGTCTCTTGGCTTCATACTATACAAAAAGATCAATTATACATAATAACTAATGATCAATCCATTTCATCAAAATTGCTTATACATAATAACTAATGATCAATTATTTTCATCAAAATTCCTTATAGATAATACACAAAAATTCTTAAATTTCTAACACTAACTTAATTAAATTTTCTAACATTCATAACATTTTGAAAATTCCTATGTCAACTCTAAACAAATCCTATGTCAACTCTAAACAAAAAACCTATGTCAACTTTCTAACATTTCCTATGTCAACTTTCTAACATTTCCTAAACAAATTTCTAACATTTCCTATGTCAACTCTAAACAAATCTAAAATTCCGGAGTCTAATCTAAAATTTCTAATATTCATAACTAATGATTCTAACATTTCTAACACTAATAAATAACTAAAAAAAAACAGTAATTAAGTAAAAATAAAGGAAAAAAAACAAAAAAAAGGCTCCTGGTTAGGGCGAGATGGAGGCAGGACTTACCTCCTCCTGGGCGGCGGCGCGGGGGCAGCGGCGGCGCGGGGCAATGGAGGCCGGCGCGACGGGAGCGACGGCGGGGCGCGCGGGGCTGGCGGCGGCGCGACGGGTTCGACGGCGGGGCGTGCGGGCTGGCGGCGGCGCGACGGGGATCGAGGGCGGCTTCTCGCGGGACGGAGGGCGGCGCGACGGGATCGAGGACGGCTTCTCGCGGGCCGGCGGCGGGCGCGCGGGACGGAGGGCGGCGCGACGGGAGCAAGGGGCGGCTCTCGCGGGCGCGCGGGACGGAGGGCGGCGCCGCGGAGGAGTGCGGCGACGGGGTAGGGGGCGGCGCGGGGACGGGAAAATTGGGCAGCCTGGCGGCGTCGGTTCGTCCCTGCGCGTGATCTGAAATTGGGGGGGAGGGTGACGTGCATATATCCACGACCATCCGTCCTAGTTGGTGGAAACAACCGGGACGAAGGCCCCCTTTAGTCCCGGTTGGTGGCAACAACCGGGACGAAAGCCCCCTTTAGTCCCGGCTGGTCTCACGGGCGGGGGCCAGAAGTATTTTTGGGCCGGACGCGCCAAAAGCTTTAGCGCCAAAATTTGAATATTGTTTGAACATGCACATGAATAACTTCTATATACTTTCGAATTTGAAAAAAAAATCAACATGAAAATTGCTTGAATTTGCATAACTAATTCAAATCCGTTTTCTGTTTACCTAAATAATTATTCTAACTATTCAAACTATTAACTATTTTACTATTAATAAATATCTTATATTGTTTTGAAATTAGTAACAATTACATTAATAGCAACATAATTAACAAACCCCTTGCCGCACTGGCAAAACCACAAATCTTGTATTCGACCGATGAACTGAATGATGTATCAAAACTTAAAGGGGGATGTAGAACAAAACAATCGATATCGCCATCATACTCCCCGACGGCTATTGAGTGCATATATATATGCATATCAAAAGAACGGTCGGACGTATGATGGCGAATCCGGATGATTTGTATTCGGTCGACGAACTGAATGATGTATCAAACCTTAAAGGGGTGATGTAGAACAAAACAATCGGTATCGCCATCATACTCCCCGACCGTGGCTATTGAGTGCATATATATATGCATATCAAAAGAATGGTCGGACATATGATGGCGAATCCGGATGATTTGTATTCGGTCGACGAACTGAATGATGTATCAAACCTTAAAGGGGTGATGTAGAAAAAAACAATCGGTATCGCCATCATACTCCCCGACCGTGGCTATTGAGTGCATAAATATGCATATCAAAAGAACGGTCGGACGTATGATCGCGAATCCGGATGTTTTATATTTGGTCGATGAACTGACCGGTGTATGAAGGTGGGCTATATATAGGGTCCTCTGGCTCACAAAGTGTTGTGCTAGGGTTTTGATATCCAATGGTTAAAAAACACCTTGATCCAACGACTCACAACCGCTTCAAAGAAACACACCGTATCCCTGATCGAACGGCTCACAACAGCTCGAAAAAAACACACCCCGGATCCAACGACTCACAAGTGGTTGAAAGAAACACACGATCCGTGTGATTCTATCTGATTGGTCCAAACGAAACCCTAACCATTTCGTCCCGGTTGGTAAAACAGACCGGGACTAAAGGGATATGTTTTCTTCTCACTATATATATGTATGCATTGCCACACCGTTGGCATAAAACATATACAAACTCACTACTCTCTCATGGCTTCTACCGTACCCACTCTAACATTCATCCAGACGGAGGCACTTTCCGCCTTGAACTACCCCTGCCCGTGCGGGTACAACGTTCCCGCCGGTTGGATGCTGAGCGCCGGAGGAGTGCCGGTCCCTCCTCTTCCTCAAGGTGTGGCGCGTCGGGTGGCCATCACGAACCACTACTACCACGAGCTCACGCCGGAGCAGCGGAGGAATCCCAGTTGGCATCCTGATAACCAGTATACTTGGGATGCCTTCTTCATCAATCGGCATGAGAGGGCGCTCACCAGGTATGAGGAGGACGTTCTGCCTCCTGGGAACTTTCACGAGGCCGGTCGTCGGCTATGGTGGTATGGCCGGACTCTACAGAGCGTCATAGACTACATCAGGGCCGGCGATATCCCTCGCCTGCGCTACCCTCACGCCCAGTCCTGGAGTCGTGATCCTCCGAGGGAGTGCAGAGCACCGTCAGACGATAGTGACGACGACGGCGGCGACTACGACGACTACGAGTCGGAGTACTATAGGCCTAGGCAGGAGTATGACTAGCAGATATCAGATCCACAGTGTCTTGCCATTATGTAGATCGATCATGCATCTATGCTCTCAGTTTAGGTTTAGATCCACTCTTTCCATTATGTACTGCCTTTTTTATCTATATATATATCCAAGATGCATGTTTGTGTGCAATATGGACGCGAGCGCCGGCTCAACACTTTTTCAACGCCTCGTGCGCATAGTAAATGAAAATAACACACACTTTATCTCCAGCCGTGTCGCCCCCCAGGGCCCAACACGCCGCCGTTTTGGGGCAGCCGCGGCGACAAGCGACGTCCCCGCGTTTTTTCGACGTGTCACTGCCGGAGCTGGCCCGCCTGGGCTACACTAATTCCACCAATCAAAATAAAAAGGAAGGGGCATTGGTCCCGGTTAGTGGATTGAACCGGGACCAATGCCCGTGCGCGTGCCACGTTGTAACATCCCAAGTATGAAAACTACCCCCTAGAATGTTTGATTTCTTGTTACTTAAAGTATTGCATCATGTCATCATATTGTTTCCATGTTGTTTGCATTTGTTTCTTATTTGTTGCATTTGTTCCTTTTGTTTTGCATCTGTTATTCTTTGTTTTCACAATGAAAATCAAACAATTCCAACTGCCTTGTTTTCATACTTGCTCTGTTACAACTTTTGGAATAAAAATAACAAATAAAAAACAACTCCTTTGTTTGTCATTTTATGTCATAGTTATCAATTACTAAAAATGGTGCATCTATTTTCAAACAAATAACTCCCAAATTGTTTTCAAACTCAAATCTCAAACAACACTCAATTGGAATTATAAAATTGCCCACAACAATCTAACCTTTTGTTCTAAGCTAAAATAGGGTCACCCTATTGAAGGTTGGTTTCATTTATAAGCACCTATAATCAATTTTAACCCCAATTTGAATTAACTACAAACAATATTTTAAAGTTTGAACTTTGGAAAATAAAAGTTAGCATTTTGTTTGCTATCAAACCTAACTAACTTAACCTAATTTTTCTAACCTTTTTACTAACTCAAAATCTCATCTTTTCCTTTCCTTTGGGTTTTTCTACAAAAAAAAAAATAAAACAATCAGAAATTGTAAAAAGAATAACTGGTTTAGAGGGGAGGAGAAAGCACAGCCCATCATCAACCAGCCCAACCCACTTCCACCTAGCCCAGTACCCATTCCCTGTGTCTTCTTCCTCGTGGCTGAGGTCACCACTGTACGAACCGAAAAACAACCGTGCGATCCCCCCAAACCCTTTAGATGCTCAGCCGTACTAGTGCTCTCCCTCCATATATCCCCCTCCTCCTCCGATCGCAGCTAACCCTAACCCTAGCTCTAACCCATCGCCGCCACCTCCCCTCTGTTTAGCATCCGTCCTCTGTCTTCTGAACCTGCACAGAGCACCGTCGCCGTTAGACCACCGCCTTCCTCTAGCTCCGGCCACCTCGAGTAGCGGTTAGTGAGGGAAATGGAATCGGGGATGTCCCCCGAGGCTCGCCGTCACCTCGTCGTTTGCCGGGAGGCAACACGGCGGCCACGCCGTGCCGGAGAAGTCCGCCATTTTTTTCTGCCCCGACCTGCACCTGCTGCTCCCTGTCCGATCCGAGCCAAGGTGAGCACCGCCCCTCGACCTCCCCTCGACTCCTCCCACTCCCCTTGGCCATCACCCACCGCCCGCAGCGCACGGCCCTCCCGCAAGCGGCCTCCTCGCCGGCGAGCGGTGCAGCAGATCGCTGCCAGGAGGCCATCGTTCCATCGAGCTCTGTCCGTGATGTTCCGCTCAGGTTCAGTTAGTTCAGAGAACATCCCGCGAGTACACCTTATCTACCCCCCGAGTCCCATACATCCAACAACCGCAGCGCAGCCCAACTGGTTGGTTCCCCTGCGCCCCAACCACAGGTCCAGGGATCAAATCCCCCTCCCCACAATAAAACCAAATCTTTTTTTCCTTTTATTTTGGTACTGCACAAATCTCAGAAATCACACCTAGACCCTTGCACATTAATTCTAGCCCCTGGAAAATTATTTCTAAGTCCTTGGTTCATCAAAAAATGGCAGATTTGCACTATATCTTGTAAATAGCATAATAAAATCATTTTTGCTCCAAATCCAACATTTTTGATGTGTTTTCAATACCAAATTAAATGTTCTATCCAAATATAAAATTTGTTCACTGTTTTAAATATTTTAAATTGGTGCAAAACTTGAAAACTTGTCAAATTCACTTAAATTTGCAAAATTCATAACTTGCTCATAAAAATTCCAAATTTCACAAACCAAATATGTTTTCCAATCAATTTTTCATGTACTTTCCAAATATAAATTTTGTTTGCTGTTTTGAATAATTTAAATTGCTGAAAACAACTGTTTCTTAATTATTGCATTTAAAATTGCCAAAATAATAACTTGCTCATTTTAAATCCAATTTCCACAAATGAAATATGTTTTCCATGCAAAATTAAACCCTCTTTCCAAATATAAAATTTGTTTCATGTTTTGAATAATTAAAATTGGTTAAACAATTTAATCCTTGTTTAATTCATTTAAAATTGTTAATTTCATAACTTGATCAAAACAAATTCTTTTGGGGCATATAAAATATGTTTTCAAACCACCAAAGTGTGAACTTTTCAAATGTGAATTTGAAATTATGTTTTGACTAAATAAAATTCAATTAATATTCAAACTTGCTTTAAATTCAATTAAAACTTGTTTAATATTGTTTAATTCATAATAAAATCATCCTAATTCCAATTTCAATAAGTGAAACATGCAATCCACCTAAAATTGTGTGTTCTTATCAAATATAAACTTTTTTATCTATTTTGAACAATTAAAATTGGTGAAAACAACAATTGCATGTGTGACACCTTTAAGTAACCAAAATTTCTTAACTTAATAAACAAATCTTCAAACTTGTTAACCCTTATTTCTATTTGATTCTATTGTTGTTATTTTGTTGTTTTCCTCAT
The DNA here is from genome assembly GCA_028641055.1 of Alopecurus myosuroides. Taxonomy (NCBI): domain Eukaryota; kingdom Viridiplantae; phylum Streptophyta; class Magnoliopsida; order Poales; family Poaceae; genus Alopecurus; species Alopecurus myosuroides. Next base: position 269,693,670 of record CM054057.1, on the reverse strand, counting down.
CCATGCATCATGCTAATTCACTTACACAATTTGATTAGTTGTAAAACAATTAATTCAACCATAATTCATGGGCTTTCCATATGCAATCCAATTGCATATGGGTCCATTTAATCCTGTTTCTATCTTGTCAACTATTTCCTTTGGATGCATCAATTAAACTGTCATGCATCATCCCATGTTTGTGCACCTATGCCATTATATTGATTGTTTATCTTTCTGCAATGTTGTTTGCTTCTTCCCGGATAAACGACGACGTTGAGACCGACGATACTTACGACATCCCTTCTAAGGATTTAGCTCAGTACCAGGCTACTGGGTTTTGCAGGCAAGTTATCACTCACATGAACCACTGTGTTCCTTTCAACATTGGTTACCGATACTTTCCGTTGTTCTTTTCTGCTAGCCTTAGTAGTAGTTATTCTGTTACGAACCTATCACATGAATCCTTTAACCCTGATATTGCCTCATCTCCCTCCCTACAACCCATTGTTTGAGCCAGTGTCTTACTAGCATGCTTAGGTTGTTTTGCCTGAGTCTGTTACCCGTTACTTTCTGTTGCTATATCTATTATGTTCTGGGGGCTCGATGTTTAATCAATCAATCATGCTAATGTTACTATTAATAATAAATTTGATGATAAGGCACCGGCAGGAGGCCCATGAGAGGTTTTGAAGCCTGCTAGTGTCGACCCTAATAGGAAAAGGGTCTTGTCTACTGATCCATGATGAGCGCACTACCCGCATTTGGGAAGCGAGTATGGGCGCCCCCCTCAACTTGACCTGATTCGCATCTCGTCCAAATCGCCTCATTTAGTTCGTGTTTTCCATTTGCCGCATGCATGTTTTTGCGAGCCCAGGCCAGGGTGGAACTTTCGTAGTCGGCATATAGGGGGACACGGTCTTAGAGTGCTATGAGGGTCCCTTTTCTTCGGGGCTTGATTAGCCGTGCGCCCAAGGTTCTTTGGGCTTGATGCGAGGAATGGTTGGTTGTGTTGAGTACCCCGCTTGGTGGAAGGGCCTTTCCATCTAGCGGGTTATTCATGAGTGTACGGCCAAATTGGTGCAACCCTGCAGGGATAATCTTCTCGAGAAGCCGTGTTTTCCGCGGTTATGGATTACTTGGTGAAAGTACTGGCTAACAAGTACTCAGGACAACGTAAACATAATGATCAAACATATTACACCCAATGGTTAATAACTTGACTAGTAATAGGTTGATGACACAATAACTTGATTCACCTTTAATACAACTGTGTGAGTTATCCTCGGATCGCTTCTTTGGACAAGGGGCGAGATCCGGGATGGGTTTGTTTGACGTTATCTTTCAGTTGGTTACAATCCTCGATCTTACCTCCTTTCTGTTAGCCGGAAGTGGTAGAATCTCTGTAGTTGGTCAGCGCAGCCAGTGGCAGCATCTTTTATTTCCCCTCTCTTCCGTTGAACCCAAGGCATCTGTGCTTGGTGTTGACGGGTTACACTTTGGTGAACTGTGAGTCTTGCTTGCCAGTACGTTTATGTACTGACCCCTTTGGGGCTGTGGTTTCCGCAGACCTACGTTTCCGAGGATCTACATGGTGGCAACTACGTGGAGTATGACGAGACTGCTGACGAGTAGATAGCGGACCCGGGCAGGATCCGAGACTTCGTGGATGGGCTCCGTCTGTTTGTTTCCGGCCTCTTAGGCCTATTTGGTTCTTGTCTGTACTCAGACATGTTGAATGCTTACGCTGTATTGTAATGATGTATTGTTGGGGCAGGTGCCCTCTGAATGATTGTATTTGCTATCTCTGCTCTAATGAGAGCCATTTGCAACTTATTTCCATCTTTTGTGTCGTAGAGATCTGTTGTGATATCAGTTGTTCAACGCCGTTGACGTACCATGTGTGTATGGTTGAAGTACGTCGACGGAAGTGCCTTTGATCTCTAGTGGATAGTTTACATCGACGATGGAATAGCAGGGCTTGTGTTGTCGCGCATAAGTGCAGGCCTACCAGGAAGCTGGGACGTGGGAGCAGTTATGCCCCATAATCCAAGCATCTGCTATACAGTTCGTACGGTGAGTATCCCCTAGAAGTCAGGGTGCGACAAATGGTATCAGAGCCTGTCTGCCTGTAGGATCCCTTTTTACTGGTCGCAGTTGAGTCTAGAAACTATTTTGTAGCTATATAGGAAAAATGAAACGTGAGAGTAGGAATTCTGTCATTTTTCTTCTTTCCCCACCCACCCTCCCTTTTCTGGTAAGGAAGTGTAACGTTGTTTTCCCTTCTCATCTAAACTTTCAAGTTAGGATTTCACGAATCCTGGTTTCTCTAGGATGGTTATATCTACTAGACCATAGGAATGGAGGTGGTTGTGACATGATTTATCATATTGCCTACTCATGATTGAGAACGGAGGCGTGTAAGCCCCGGAAGCAGATCCTCTATTCCTTAACCAGTAGATATTGATCCTTTAGAAGCCCGGATGGGTTTTCCGTAGTACCTCAGGAGTTTTGTTCTCGTTTTCCCCGATGTTGTTATCCTGTTCTTCTCAACATCCTTTTCGTCCGTTGAAATCTTGTTGTTGTTTTCCACTTCAAATCTTCTACCGGCGTCTAATCAAAACTTCCTCGTAAACTCTTGTCCAACTAAAGTGTTATTTCATACCGGAGAATCACATTCCTTTGTGTCAACAACCTTTTTCACAACATACAACCCAATTCTGCTTCCACTAAGCAATCAAAACTCTGTTCACTCCCCGGGATCTCAAATGTTGACTTCCAAGTTCAGACATACAATCCAATTCTAATGGGAGGCCACATATTCCTTGATTCTCTCATACTACTTGAAAATTCTGACATTGATGTCATCCTTGCTGTTCCATTGATGTCAATAACTCTGTTCCACCATCCTACCCAGATAATCTATCCTCCAAATGAATCAAATTCTATCCAGCTATACACCCTTCATACAAACCTATACCTCTACTAATATTGTTCCGGTGGTTTGCAAATTCCCTGACGTCTATCCAATGTGCACGATGTGTTTCACGTGTCACAGCTCAAGTGGATCTTCCCAAGAAGTTTCCGGACCTTTTCTTTCTCAGTAGGAATCTCGGGGCGCGATTCCTTCAAGGGGGGGCGTTTTGTAACATAACAAGTATGAAAACTACCCCCTAGAATGTTTGATTTCTTGTTACTTAAAGTATTGCATCATGTCATCATATTGTTTCCATGTTGTTTGCATTTGTTTCTTATTTGTTGCATTTGTTCCTTTTGTTTTGCATCTGTTATTCTTTGTTTTCACAATGAAAATCAAACAATTCCAACTGCCTTGTTTTCATACTTGCTCTGTTACAACTTTTGGAATAAAAATAACAAATAAAAACAACTCCTTTGTTGTCATTTTATGTCATAGTTATCAATTACTAAAATGGTGCTTCTATTTCAAACAAATAACTCCCAAATTGTTTTCAAACTCAAATCTCAAACAACACTCAATTGGAATTATAAAATTGCCCACAACAATCTAACCTTTTGTTCTAAGCTAAAATAGGGTTCACCCTATTGAAGGTTGGTTTCATTTATAAGCACCTAATAATCAATTTTAACCCCAATTTGAATTAACTACAAACAATATTTTAAAGTTTGAACTTTGGAAAATAAAAGTTAGCATTTTGTTTGCTATCAACCTAACTAACTTAACCTAATTTTTCTAACCTTTTTACTAACTCAAAAACTCATCTTTTCCTTCCTTTGGGTTTTCTACAAAAAAAAAATAAAACAATCAGAAATTGTAAAAAGAATAACTGGTTTAGAGGGGAGGAGAAAGCACATCCCATCATCAACCAGCCCAACCCACTTCCACCTAGCCCAGTACCCATTCCCTGTGTCTTCTTCCTCGTGGCTGAGGTCACCACTGTACGAACCGAAAAACAACCGTGCGATCCCCCCAAACCCTTTAGATGCTCAGCCGTACTAGTGCTCTCCCTCCATATATCCCCCTCCTCCTCCGATCGCAGCTAACCCTAACCCTAGCTCTAACCCATCGCCGCCACCTCCCCTCTGTTTAGCATCCGTCCTCTGTCTTCTGAACCTGCACAGAGCACCGTCGCCGTTAGACCACCGCCTTCCTCTAGCTCCGGCCACCTCGAGTAGCGGTTAGTGAGGGAAATGGAATCGGGGATGTCCCCCGAGGCTCGCCGTCACCTCGTCGTTTGCCGGGAGGCAACACGGCGGCCACGCCGTGCCGGAGAAGTCCGCCATTTTTTTCTGCCCCGACCTGCACCTGCTGCTCCCTGTCCGATCCGAGCCAAGGTGAGCACCGCCCCTCGACCTCCCCTCGACTCCTCCCACTCCCCTTGGCCATCACCCACCGCCCGCAGCGCACGGCCCTCCCGCAAGCGGCCTCCTCGCCGGCGAGCGGTGCAGCAGATCGCTGCCAGGAGGCCATCGTTCCATCGAGCTCTGTCCGTGATGTTCCGCTCAGGTTCAGTTAGTTCAGAGAACATCCCGCGAGTACACCTTATCTACCCCCCGAGTCCCATACATCCAACAACCGCAGCGCAGCCCAACTGGTTGGTTCCCCTGCGCCCCAACCACAGGTCCAGGGATCAAATCCCCCTCCCCACAATAAAACCAAATCTTTTTTTCCTTTTATTTTGGTACTGCACAAATCTCAGAAATCACACCTAGACCCTTGCACATTAATTCTAGCCCCTGGAAAATTATTTCTAAGTCCTTGGTTCATCAAAAAATGGCAGATTTGCACTATATCTTGTAAATAGCATAATAAAATCATTTTTGCTCCAAATCCAACATTTTTGATGTGTTTTCAATACCAAATTAAATGTTCTATCCAAATATAAAATTTGTTCACTGTTTTAAATATTTTAAATTGGTGCAAAACTTGAAACCTTGTCAAATTCACTTAAATTTGCAAAATTCATAACTTGCTCATAAAAATTCCAAATTTCACAAACCAAATATGTTTTCCAATCAATTTTTCATGTACTTTCCAAATATAAATTTTGTTTGCTGTTTTGAATAATTTAAATTGCTGAAAACAACTGTTTCTTAATTATTGCATTTAAAATTGCCAAAATAATAACTTGCTCATTTTAATTCCAATTTCCACAAATGAAATATGTTTTCCATGCAAAATTAAACCCTCTTTCCAAATATAAAATTTGTTTCATGTTTTGAATAATTAAAATTGGTTAAACAATTTAATCCTTGTTTAATTCATTTAAAATTGTTAATTTCATAACTTGATCAAAACAAATTCTTTTGGGGCATATAAAATATGTTTTCAAACCACCAAAGTGTGAACTTTGCAAATGTGAATTTGAAATTATGTTTTGACTAAATAAAATTCAATTAATATTCAAACTTGCTTTAAATTCAATTAAAACTTGTTTAATATTGTTTAATTCATAATAAAATCATCCTAATTCCAATTTCAATAAGTGAAACATGCAATCCACCTAAAATTGTGTGTTCTTATCAAATATAAACTTTTTTATCTATTTTGAACAATTAAAATTGGTGAAAACAACAATTGCATGTGTGACACCTTTAAGTAACCAAAATTTCTTAACTTAATAAACAAATCTTCAAACTTGTTAACCCTTATTTCTATTTAATTCTATTGTTGTTATTTTGTTGTTTTCCTCATCCATGCATCATGCTAATTCACTTACACAATTTGATTAGTTGTAAAACAATGAATTCAACCATAATTCATGGGCTTTCCATATGCAATCCAATTGCATATGGGTCCATTTAATCCTGTTTCTATCTTGTCAACTATTTCCTTTGGATGCATCAATTAAACTGTCATGCATCATCCCATGTTTGTGCACCTATGCCATTATATTGATTGTTTATCTTTCTGCAATGTTGTTTGCTTCTTCCCGGATAAACGACGACGTTGAGACCGACGATACTTACGACATCCCTTCTAAGGATTTAGCTCAGTACCAGGCTACTGGGTTTTGCAGGCAAGTTATCACTCACATGAACCACTGTGTTCCTTTCAACATTGGTTACCGATACTTTCCGTTGTTCTTTTCTGCTAGCCTTAGTAGTAGTTATTCTGTTACGAACCTATCACATGAATCCTTTAACCCTGATATTGCCTCATCTCCCTCCCTACAACCCATTGTTTGAGCCAGTGTCTTACTAGCATGCTTAGGTTGTTTTGCCTGAGTCTGTTACCCGTTACTTTCTGTTGCTATATCTATTATGTTCTGGGGGCTCGATGTTTAATCAATCAATCATGCTAATGTTACTATTAATAATAAATTTGATGATAAGGCACCGGCAGGAGGCCCATGAGAGGTTTTGAAGCCTGCTAGTGTCGACCCTAATAGGAAAAGGGTCTTGTCTACTGATCCATGATGAGCGCACTACCCGCATTTGGGAAGCGAGTATGGGCGCCCCCCTCAACTTGACCTGATTCGCATCTCGTCCAAATCGCCTCATTTAGTTCGTGTTTTCCATTTGCCGCATGCATGTTTTTGCGAGCCCAGGCCAGGGTGGAACTTTCGTAGTCGGCATATAGGGGGACACGGTCTTAGAGTGCTATGAGGGTCCCTTTTCTTCGGGGCTTGATTAGCCGTGCGCCCAAGGTTCTTTGGGCTTGATGCGAGGAATGGTTGGTTGTGTTGAGTACCCCGCTTGGTGGAAGGGCCTTTCCATCTAGCGGGTTATTCATGAGTGTACGGCCAAATTGGTGCAACCCTGCAGGGATAATCTTCTCGAGAAGCCGTGTTTTCCGCGGTTATGGATTACTTGGTGAAAGTACTGGCTAACAAGTACTCAGGACAACGTAAACATAATGATCAAACATATTACACCCAATGGTTAATAACTTGACTAGTAATAGGTTGATGACACAATAACTTGATTCACCTTTAATACAACTGTGTGAGTTATCCTCGGATCGCTTCTTTGGACAAGGGGCGAGATCCAGGATGGGTTTGTTTGACGTTATCTTTCAGTTGGTTACAATCCTCGATCTTACCTCCTTTCTGTTAGCCGGAAGTGGTAGAATCTCTGTAGTTGGTCAGCGCAGCCAGTGGCAGCATCTTTTATTTCCCCTCTCTTCCGTTGAACCCAAGGCATCTGTGCTTGGTGTTGACGGGTTACACTTTGGTGAACTGTGAGTCTTGCTTGCCAGTACGTTTATGTACTGACCCCTTTGGGGCTGTGGTTTCCGCAGACCTACGTTTCCGAGGATCTACATGGTGGCAACTACGTGGAGTATGACGAGACTGCTGACGAGTAGATAGCGGACCCGGGCAGGATCCGAGACTTCGTGGATGGGCTCCGTCTGTTTGTTTCCGGCCTCTTAGGCCTATTTGGTTCTTGTCTGTACTCAGACATGTTGAATGCTTACGCTGTATTGTAATGATGTATTGTTGGGGCAGGTGCCCTCTGAATGATTGTATTTGCTATCTCTGCTCTAATGAGAGCCATTTGCAACTTATTTCCATCTTTTGTGTCGTAGAGATCTGTTGTGATATCAGTTGTTCAACGCCGTTGACGTACCATGTGTGTATGGTTGAAGTACGTCGACGGAAGTGCCTTTGATCTCTAGTGGATAGTTTACATCGACGATGGAATAGCAGGGCTTGTGTTGTCGCGCATAAGTGCAGGCCTACCAGGAAGCTGGGACGTGGGAGCAGTTATGCCCCATAATCCAAGCATCTGCTATACAGTTCGTACGGTGAGTATCCCCTAGAAGTCAGGGTGCGACACACGTGGCATGCGGCTAGGGATTGGTCCCGGTTCATGCCACGAACCGGGACCAATGCCTCCCCACGAACCGGGACCAATGCCCCCAGGCGGTTTCTGTTGCCCCGGGCGCACGAACCGGGACGAATGCATAGCATTTGTCCCGGATTTGGTTGCAACCGGGACAGGTGCCTCCTGGCCCCCTGGAAGAAAGGGGTTGTTTCCACTAGTGTGTTGTGGTGGCCATTGATATCATAGCTCACCTCGGGGGAGTTGGCTACGGTAAGTATGCCAAACACCGGAGAGCGCTCGAGCATGTTGATATCATTGTGTGAACCTGCCAAGCCGAAGAACGAGTGCCAAATCCACAGATCATGCGAAGCAACTATCTCGAGAATAACTGCGCACTCACTAACATGGCCCTTCTATTGCCCCTGCCAACCGAATGGGCAGTTCTTCCACTCCCAGTGCATACAACCGATGCTTCCAAGCATCCCAGGCCACCCTCTACTCTCGTTGATCGACAACAGCCGCTGAGTATTGGCAACAGTTGGTTCCCTCAAGTACTCCGGGCCAAAGACCTGAACCACATCTTCACAAAACTTGTACATAGATTTGAGACATATGGATTCACTCATACGCAATTATTCATCAACCAGATCACCAACTACTCCATATGCGGCATCCGAACTGCCGCGGTGCATTTTTGATAAGAAGAGAAGCCAAACTTACCGGTGGCATCTGGTTTGCACTTGAACCAATCATCAAAATTGAGCACCCCGAGTCGAATGCGGTTGAACAGGTCCCTTTGCATCCGAAAACGACGCCGGAATAGTTTCTCCGTGTACACCGGATTGGTTGGGTGGAAGTAGTCCTTGTACAATTGGGCATGGTCGGCTGCTCTGTCCCTGTCCAAGGCCTGCGCATGGCCGGGAATGGACCCTCTGAACACCGGCCGCATCCTTGAGATGTGGTCATTGACCACAAGAGTGGCAATGAAGATGTCGCTCTCGTCCTCAGAATCGGACTCCGACGAGGACGAGTACATGATCATGTTGTTGAACAAGAACTTGTCGTCGATGTCCGTCAATTTTCGGGCCGAGGTCGGGCAGGCACACGGACGAACACCTTGTCCGTATGAGCAGCGCCGCAGAGGCCTCGTTTTGGATTTGATCTAGATTTGAGCATCCGCGGACAAAAAAAATGGACCGTGGTCCGTATGAGCAGCGCCGCAGAGGCCTGGTTTTGGTCCAGCCTGCTCAAAACGGACCGATCCCGGGCAAATGAGCAGCCCCTAGGAGATGTCCTCGTGCAAAGGATATACCCCCAAAAATCCCATCGCCACTGCCTACTAATTTGCTTGGCATGCGAAAAGGGCCGAGCAAATATTCTCTCGAGGCATCATTGCATATACCGTTGCAGCGCACAGTGCAGTGTTTATAAAAGCCCCACATCCCTACCAAAACCATCCAAAGCAGTAGTCCCTTGAGAATTTACTGAAGAGCGAGCAGCACAGGATATATAAGAATCATATGATGCAGATGGAGAAGCTTTTGCTTGTGCAGCGGCAGCGCGACATGGAGCTCATGAAGACGGCCATGCTCAAGCACGAAGAGACCTTCAGGCAGCAGGTGGGTAGACCCGAACATCATCATTCTTACTTGCAATCCTCCTTGGATTTGTTCCTGAGCTCACAAACCCCTTGTCGTAGCTGTCTGGCTGATTCGACAGGTGCATGATCTGCACCGACTGTACCGAATTCAGAAACAACTGATGAGTGGCCTGGCTAGGCGCCCGTCGACAGTGCTGCTACGCTGCCAGCAGGGGCGGAGGCGCAGCCAGCAACGCCGGCGGTCGGATCTGAACCTGCAGCTCCCCGTCGACGAGCACGTGGTCAGTCGCGGTGCCGACATGGGTCACCAAGTGATGCCACCGCCAAGGGGAAGTGATGACGAGCTAGAGCTGACGCTTTCCCTCGGCCACGGCGTCAACGGTGGTAGCAGCCGGAGCCACCAAAGGAGGCGACAGGAGAGTACTCCCTCTACATCCACGGACTCCAGTGGCGCACTCCGCACGGCGCAGCACCGCCAGAGAGGGGCGGTGTGTGAGCTCCGGGAAAGGATGGTGGTGAAACAGCCGCAATGGCTAGTGCAGTGTCTCAGCCTTAGGATGGCTTGATCGAAGTGGCAGCCTCTGTTGGACCAGGTGCTGAAGTGCGTACCGGCATGGCAGAGTGGAATGATCGTCAGAGCAGGGCGACTGACCTTAGTCAAATCTGTGGTTGCAGCAAGACCGGTACATCAGCTGTTAGTGGCAGAGGCACTTTGTTGGCTCTTGGAAGAGATCAACAAGTGGATGAGAGGCCTTCTGTGGACAGGCTCGGAGACAGCTCACGGAGGTCAATGTCTAGTGGTGTGGGAGAACGTTTGCAAGCCATACTGTTACGGGGGTCTAAACATTAGAAACCTAGATACTCAGGGTTTGGCACTTCGAGTGAGATGGGAATGGTTGAGGAGGACCGATGACTCGAGACCGTGGAAAGGGTTGCCAATGCTCAGAGACACCTTAGCCGCTAAGGTGTTTAACAGCCTTGTCCGCATCAAAGTTGGTAATGGTCAGAAAACACTCTTCTGGAAAGATAGATGGCTTGGAGGGAGGACGGTTCAGGAGCTAGCTCCCTTGTTGAGGGATGCTGTCAACACGAGGACGGCAAACAAGAGGACTGTGCAGGAAGCCCTGACAGATAACAGATGGGTGGGGGATTGTAGAGGAGCCTGGACAACAGAGATGGCTTTGCAAGGCATAAAGCTCTGGTTGGCCGCTCAGGAGGTACCACGGGATGTACACATGGAGGACGAGTTTTCTTGGCCTTTTACTGCCTCTGGGAGATACTTTGTGAGTTCTACTTACAAAGCCCTAATGCTGGGGCAGATTGGATTCCCGCTAGCTAAAGGAGTTTGGAGGTGTTGGGCACCAGCCAAATGCAAAATGTTCATGTGGTTAGCCATCCAACGCAGGCTCTGGACCTCGGACCGTAGAGCGAGACATGGTCTGCAGGACCAACCTGACATCTGTAAGATGTGCTCCCAAGAGTTGGAAAACTCAGACCATATCTTGGTGACATGTGTGTTCACGAGGCAAGTGTGGTGGAGGTGTTCGAGTTTGCTTAGAGTACAGCTCCAGACACCCACGGCGGATGATACTTTGGAAAACTGGTGGTTGTCGGTAAGGGAGAGGTTTAGAGATAAGCAGAGGAAGTCGATCGACACCTTAGTTACCATCATCACATGGCACATCTGGAAACAACGAAACGCGAGGGTTTTCAACAATACTAGTCAGATCTGCAACGAGGAGATCCTTGCCTCTCGGATCATTGCAGAGTTGAGGAGATGGAATGAGGCTGGTGCTGGAGTGGGAGCATTACTGCGCGAGTAGTTGCCTAGGTGTGGTGTGGAGTGGAGTGGGTCAGACAGCACGGTTGTGTGCAGCTAGTGCTGTCGACTTTCTTGTACATTTTATCTCTCCTTCTATAAAAATCAGGTATGCAATTGCATACCCTCGAAAAAAAAAGGATGGCTTGATTGATTTGAGCCATCGGGCCACCAGACCACTGTAGGCTTTTGCTGAATTTCCTTTGCTAGTTTCACCTCGTGCTTGCTGTTAAATCAGATCGCCGGTGTTCTTTTTTTTTGAAACCTAAACTGTGGGGGGTAAAACCCCACAACATTTTATTATCATAAAGGGAGCACTTTACAAGGGTTGCAGAATATACAAAATATACAGACACCCAATGGGGTGAGCCTATCTAAATTAAATCCTCAATCCATTTTGATAACTGTTGAAGATGTGAGTCCTTCACTCTATGCGTATGCAGAGTGATGTCGTGTATGAAATTATGTTTCCAAGCCCGAAATGTTGGCATTATGTGTTGAAAGACTACCTCATTCCTCTGTTTCCATATATGCCAAGCAGCAAGAATGACCACCTCAGTAAAGAAGGGCTTGTTAAACTTTTGCCTTGTCTTGTAGAAAACTTTCTCAAAGCTATCTCCATCTTCCCAAAGAATTTGCAAATAGTTCCAGATTCGGACACTAAAGTTGCACTTAAAGAAGAGATGCATCCAATCCTCTGTTTCCCTCAATGGACACAAGGAGCAGTGAAGGATATCAGTAACATTCCAATGCCTACGCCTTAACATGTCCCTCGTGTTCAAACGATCACTGACCAATAACCAAGCAAAAACCTTGATCCTGAGGACCACTTTACTCTTCCAAATCCACTCATAAATTTTGCTGGCTTTCTGATCACGAAAACAGTAATGGTAAAATCTGTGTGAAGTGTATTCCCCGCCTTTCCATATTGTTTTCCACTCATCAAAACCATTAGGATCCAACTGAACATGTTGCAGAACCAACTGCATTTGCTGAAACTCTTGAAACGCTTGCTGAGAGAGTGGTAAATCAAAAAGACTTGATCTTTCCATAGTAAGGAGAACCTCTCTAACCGAAATATGTGAGTCAATTGCAAAAGAAAAAAGCCTAGGGAATTCTGCTTTGAAATTACGGCCATGCCAAACATCCCAGAACCTGGCCGTGTCCCCCCTTTTAACCTGCACTGCACTGACTTGAAAATATAGTGGTGCTAATTTCATAATATCCCGCCACCAAAAAGAACCACAAAGTGAAGCCGACTGAGGAACCCCATTCAGATAGTGCCTCCAAACCAAATCCACCCAAGGTAGATTAGCCTTATTGAAAAACTTATGGAGATGTTTAATAAGCAGGCTTTGGTTTTGCTTCTGAAAGTCAACAATTCCGAGACCACCAACACTTCTCGGCTTACAGATCATTTCAAGGGAAGCTAGTGATTGTTTTTTAGAGTCTGGATGATTACCTCTCCAAAGACAATGCCTGATAACTCGATGGAACTGTTTTAAAATTCCAGGGGGGATCTCCAGGGAACACAAGAAGTATACAGGCTTAGAGGACAGACACGAATTGATGAGCTGCAATCTCCCTCCATAGGCTAAGAAGGTGGAACTAGTTGTTAGCCTTCTTTCAATCTTGGTGACAAGAGGCATGAGATCAATGATACGAGGCCTAGTATTCCCCATTGGAAGGCCTAGGTATGTGAAAGGAAAAGAACCCATAGTGCATCCAAAATCAGTAGCCAGAGACTGCACTTCCTCATCCGAAATATTAATTGGGAGCATGCAGGACTTGTGGTAATTAACCTGAAGACCAGTAGAGACACTAAAATCCTGCAAAGCCTTCTTGAGAACTGCCAATTGATTGGCATCAGCTTGTAGCACTAAAATAGTGTCATCTGCATACTGAACAATTGGAAAGTCCTGTTCACCCACATCAATTGGCAGGCTGAGCAAACCCCTTTCTTTCAGATCATTAATGATATATTGCAAAATCTCAGCACCTAAAACAAAGAGCAGAGGTGACAAGGGATCTCCCTGCCTAACCCCCCTTCTGCATCTAAATTTTCTTCCAGGGACACCATTGACTAGGACAGAGGAGGTACCTGACTCCAGCATGATCTTGAACCAAAAAATAAACTTCTCAGGAAAGCCCATATGCCTCAGAACTTGATAGATTGATTCATGCTCCACAGAGTCAAAGGCCTTCTCAAAATCTAGTTTCAGAATGACAATAGGAAGTTTAGATGCTTTACACTGATGGATATACTCAAAAGACCAAGCCAAACAATCATGTATCGTCCTTCCTTTGATGAAACCATACTGATTTTTATGGATACAATCCAAAATTCTTGTTTGAAGCCTGTCAGCCACCATCTTGGTGAGAAATTTGAGGCAAGTATTTGTGAGAGAGATAGGCCTGTAGTCATTAATAGTTTCTGGAGAGGGCTTCTTGGGAATCAAAGTTATGAAAGAAGAGTTGATATTCTCCAAGCTAATAGACTGATCAAAGAAGTCTCTGGCAAGAGCATAGAAGTCACTCTTAATGATATCCCAACAGTGCTTGAAAAACATCCCATTAAATCCATCAGGGCCTGGTGCTTTGTCCACATGCATCTTTTTAACTAAATCATCCATCTCCTTAATAGTGAAAGGGACCACAAGCTCCTCTAAACCATCAACTTTTTTAATCATACCTGCTAGATCAAACAACATCTGAATACCATTAGAGGTTCCCATTCTCTGCTTGTAACAATCCCATGCCACATTAGCCATTTGATCATGATTAGTAATAATATGACCATCAGCAAGCTGGAGACTAGCCATAGAATTTCTCCTGTACCTCTCTGTGGCCATAGCATGAAAGAATTTCGTGTTCTCCTCTCCCATCTTGATCCACCGTATAGAACATCTCTTCTTCCAATATTGGTATTGGAATCTGAGCAGCTTCTCATGGTGGATTTTAACTAGAATCCGAAAGTTTGCCTCATGAGTGAATAGAGGCCTATCCTCTTCCAATTCATCCAAGAACAAAATGACTATATTACACTCTCTACAGAAGTGGACTTTGGTTGTGGTATATGGTCCCTGTCAGGGAGAACAGAGAGACCTGTTTGTGCAATGGTTATTTGATCTATCGATTCCTCAAGATGAATTATGGATTTTCATGGGGGATTTCAACTTCATTCGTTTTGTAGATGATCGTAACAGACCTGGAGGAGATGCTAATGATATGTTCCTGTTCAATGAGGTTATCACTCATCTTGGGATTCTGGAACTGCCCCTCAAAGGCAGGTCCTACACTTGGTCTAACATGTAGGCTGATCCTCTCCTGGTGCAACTGGACTGGTTTTTCACATCATCTTCATGGGTATCTGTCTACCCAAATACAGTTGTCACCCCAATGGCCAAACCCACTTCAGATCATGTGCCTTGCATTGTTAATATTGACACAGTCATCCCTAAAGTGCATCTGTTTCGTTTTGAGAACTATTGGATTCAGCAACCTGGTTTTCTTGATTGTGTTAAGGATGTATGGTGTCGACAGACACGTGCAGTCACTTCATCAGGTATGCTTTCTGAGAAATTGAAATTGTTGAGATCAGCTCTGAAAAAGTGGAAAATGGGACTCTCCACGCCAGTGTTCTTTTTCTACCACCTGGATCTGGTTACTGGCATTTTTACGATTTAGTAATACTACCACATGATATGCGTTAAAGGTACGGCCTATTCTATGGTACATTTTACTACCCTCCAGAGCTGAGCAGTATGAATTGAAATCCAACCGTTGATCATTAGAATTTTTAATTAGGAAATCATTTATTGAGCGAAAATCCCACCAAATATTCGCTTGTTTTAGCCTAAAATTATGGAAACTAAATCCCGATTTTATTCCATTGTCTGTGTTTGCCTTTGTCTAGCTCCACGTCGAGAGAGCATGTAGGCCCGGCCGGCCGGCCAGACGGCTCGGTGGCAAAGCTTTAGAACAACCTAGACAGTGTTCACCGTGCCTATGGTCTAGGCAGCACAACGGCAAAGTTCTGGACATATTTCATGTACGCACGGTGGCCGCTGGCTGGCAGCACGATGGTAAAGATTTAGAACATCCTGGAAAAATGTCACGTATGAAGTAGCCGGTCCTGCCTGCGTGCATGTAGATATAGCAGGAATTATGGAGACTTCCATCTTTAACGGGATTTCTGATTTTGTTTCAGAGTTTCCAATCATACGTTACTACTACTCTGGCCTTATGGACTAGTATGTTTTATACTACTCCTGTTTTACACACTAGTATGAATTAATACACGCCGTTAGATTCACAAAAATAGACGGCCTATATTTAGTTGGGGGTACTATAGAAGTCCCCGGTACTTTACATGCATATGCCTTTGTTTCTGCTATGAAAGTTTGGTGAAAAGATGAATCATGAGTGTAAAAAGTGGAGAGGGAAGATGAAATAATACTAAAGTACACTAGCGCTACAGACCCATGTTTTTGTTATTAGACTCTGGAGCATATCACTTTCAATTTCCAGGACTACAAACCTGACTTTTCCTGCACGCTTTCAATCATACTACTCAGTCTGGAGGTTAGTAAAAGGTACCATAGAATAGGCCAAAGTAAAACTGTTGAAAAGGTAACGGTTACGGTTAAAAAGCTTCATACGGCCAATCATATCTGACTAAACACTCATACTACTCTGCAGTCACGGAAAACAAACAGCATGAAGAAATTTGCCGTTTGTTAGGTTTTACCAAACAGGAGGTAACCTGAATCTCCGATGTCGTACGGAAGTGTGCGACACCGTCTAAAAATATAAGCAGAAGAGCGATGCAATTGTCAGCAATTACAGCACGACACTACAATTGACATGTAGTAAAGCAGTGTAACTAAGTTAATGCTGTTGCAATTTTAGGTGAAGGTAATATGTAGGAATGCATCGCAAGGACAAGGGGACACCATGGAAAACAATGGTAACATGCACGACACCTTTGGGTGTTAGGACAAAGAAAACAAATGGAATGGAAATTGTGTGAACAAGTAGAAAACAAAAGGAAAATGGGATGTGCAGTTGTTATATAGTGGTCTTTTCCATGGTCGACATATGGTTGGGAGCGAATAAAGGGAGATAATTACCGGGAAATGTTTTTGTTGAACCTGGGCACATATGCTCCTACCTAGGAAAGCCATTTTCCGCAGGTTCAAAAGATACGAGTAAATTGTGACATACATATATATGTATTTATGTGATAGTACAAAATTTAATGGAGAAACAACTTTTCATTTGGCCTGCGTAAAAAAGACAAATATCTGGACACATATATATTACTATATACGGCTATATAGCACTAATTATTTTAATGTAGCCAAAGTAAACACAAATTCTTCACGAAACTCATTCGTCATGGATTGTGTTTGCATTACCAACGCATATGATTTTTTTGACTTTTAAAAAGTGGTTGAATTCAACATTTAAAAAATAAAAATAGGCAGGAGCACCTGCCCGCCGGTTGACATTAGCCGCTTCCAATAATTACCCCCACATTCGACGTTCTTACACCGATTCATACTGGTCGACCGCCTCCATTCCCATGTTAGTAATGTCGTCCATCGCGCGCATCCCCCCATAATTTTAGCATTCGAAATTCCAAACACCTCACCTCTCCATGCAGGGAAACAAAATACTACACATTGTTGTGGGGGATTGAATATTTCTAGACATACAATTTTCTCGAACCGATTTTAATAGCTAGTGGCAAAGAGCCGTTTTCCCTCACCGTTTTTCTCCTCGTTTTCCCTCACCTGACGCGTAGTATTGGTTCAAGGTTATGAGTCCACACTGTAGGAATTGTATGTGTATAAACAAAATCTACGTCACTGGACATAAATCCAAATATAAAAACTTTGTGTACACTTACCAAAGGGCCATGAATCACACTTTTATAGCCATAAGGCGGAAGGAACTAGGCCTAGAAGAGGTGATATATATATAGAGAATGCTAGACATGTATAAGTAAAAAATTTAACAAGATATATAGTAGTTTGGAGTGTGTACAACTAGATATAACATATAATTCTCTCCATTGCTCAGGGAAAAGATTGCATGCTCTCCGAATAGTCATATGACTCTACGACTGAGAGGGTCGGGATTATGCATACATATATGGTGTATTTTTTTTTATTTTCAGCGGGGGGGGGGGGGGGGGGGGGGGTGGGTGGGTATATGGTTTAAATGGATCTCTCTAAATGTAGTGTAGTCCAGAAATGAGAGTGTAAAGGGGAGATCCTGGGCCGGTTGCAACAGGATGACATCTTTTTCTTTGCGGGGAGCAACATGATGGCTTCAACCCAGAGCCTGGGCCAACTTATGTTTTTGTACGACTGGCTTTTATATGGTGGCTTGAAGCCAACAATATGGAGCTTCAGAGATGGGAGGTGCATAATTTTTAAAGAAAAGTTCAAAGTCCAACCTTAAATAAATAACGCCAAATAGCGGTAGTGCAGCTCTTTGTCGTTTTGCGGAGGACATAATCCAATGGCTAGATCAGATTGGTATGTCTTGACAATCGAGATAATTAATTTGCAAAAGAAATCAAACGATAAGAGTGAATAGTTTAGCGACAAAATAACTAGAATATTTCATTTGTGTTCTTCATACTCCCTCCTTCTCAAAATAAGATGCCTACAAGTTTTGGCCCAAGTGAAAATATTTAATTTTGATCAAATATTCCATGGTTCTGTACTGACACTATGTTGTTTATCCATGATGCAAACAGAATGTTTGGTGCTTTCGTTAATTTTGAGTAACACATTGGAAGCTTATCCCCATTGACTATGAAAAGGGACACCACGACCTTAATATTCAGACAACTTTTTTCGAAATGGGCATTTAGACAACTATGCGTGTGAAAAAACACGTGTTCGGTACAAGGCCCTTGTTGCATACATGTGAAAAAAACACTTGTTCGATACAAGACCCTTTGTTCTTTTCAAGCATCTTCTTCCTGATGTTTCTTATTCTCAAACTAACATGGTTAACATGTTTTCATTGTTTTTGCCAACATCTAATACATGAGAGGAAATTATTGGATGCTAAAACCTATTCCGAAACATGGATAGAACAAATGGAGCAGTGGTCTATATATACAAATATATATACGTTCAGGCTATAGTTGATAGAAAATTTATTGTGCATAAATTTCATGAATTCGCACAGAATCTCATCATAAATAATGTTCATCCTTGATGTTGCCATGTGAACTTTTCATTCAGTACGGTCATTTATATGTGTATTGCTCTTGTCGATTCTTTCTACAAGGAAAGCTCGTTTCAGATTATATGAGAAAACTTATTTAACTCTCTCTTAGGCCATTCAACTAATCTATTTTCTGAGAATGCAATGAGCCAATAGAAATTTAAAAAATGGCGACCCCCAAGTCGCGTCGGTGTCGGTCATTTTTAGTTTTATAGGAGCTGGTAATTTCGTGTCGCATGAAAATTCGTTTTCAGTCGATGTTAGAACCATCCAATATCAATGTTATGGTTTGTCTAAATAAGTGTGATTGTTTTGCCTGCTTGTGTCATGTGACACCGAGCAGGCCTCTCTTTGCTAAAAACTTCATCTGGTTCAGAAAATAAGGGTCCTAAGCTTGGTCTCATGCTTCTAGGAGCATATCTGAATTACATTTAGTACAATTATCCGTCCTAAAACAATAGTCAGTAATTGCATTATTCATGAAATAACAACTGCTTTGTTGATCCGGAAAAAAAAAACGGTTTTGTCCATACCGAGGGAGTAACTAGGTGTTGTTTTTTATTTTTCTTGAAGAAAAAGAAATTATATCATTTGTGTAGAATGATTTTTTTTAGATTTTTCATACATTTGCAAGGACAGCCTAACATTACCGTACTCGGCATATATGTGGAGTGCTGCGTTGGACACATGGTAAAGTCTAAACTACACATGAGAAAGGGCTTCTTTTAGTGCGACTTTCGGCACACGGCACTCGGCGAATGTATACTCGACAAATACATGTCTGACGAGTGTTTTTGGACACTTGGTAAATATGTATTTGTTAATTTTTTTTGACATTTGACAAAGATTACAATCGGTGGAAAATTTCTAGCAGACGTCGCGAAGCTGGCAGAAGCAGGTTTGCCGAGTGTTTTCTAAGGGATACACTCGTCAAAGCCGTCTAACAGTGTGACACTTGGCAAATAGCATCCAGCGAAGGTATACTCAACAAATACATGTTTATCGAGTGTTTCTAGGGTACTCGTAAACATGTATTTTCCACACAAAACATAGTGAACCATGGCAAAGGTTGCCACGCAGTAAAACAATTCTAGCGGACAATGAGAAGATGGCGGTTGCGGGTTTGCTGTATATTTTCTAAGTAAAACACTCGTCAAACCCGTCTACTGCGGGGTACTCGTAAACATGTATTTTCCACACAAAACATAGTGAACCATGGCAAAGGTTGCCACGCAGTAAAACAATTCTAGCGGACAATGAGAAGATGGCGGTTGCGGGTTTGCTGTATATTTTCTAAGTAAAACACTCGTCAAACCCGTCTACCGCGGCGAAACAAGCCCACATTCCACAACTTTGTCGAGCGTTTAAAATACACTAGAAAAACATGAAGACAAAACAAAAGAGATATGTTCTAGGAATAGAAAGTGATAAAACGATTACCAAAAAAAAAAATACATAGTTCATGTCATGGTCACCTAAAATGTGCCACAAATTTGAATTAGGCACAAATCAGTTAGCACACATGTGCACAGAGAGATTGTTATGGTTAAGTTATATGCGAATTATCCACCTTATTTCTCTTAGTTCATAATTTTGGTTCTCATAGTTGGTACGGTCTGGGTCCAAGTCTCGCCTTTATCAATTTAATCAAAAAATTAGTTTCCCTCTTTGTATAAATGCATAGGTCTTCTTGAGCCATAGGTGAGATTCTGTTAACTTGAGTATGCCTCATCGAGTCACTTGTGAGATGGAATGTTACGATACATGTAAATTGTCGGGATAATTGGCAATAGCCTCCTTTGTTGGCCGATACTCGCCCACATGCCCCTTTGATGAGTCACTAACATGTGGGGTTTAAGTGGCCTGGGGGTCTTATTATGTAAAATAAAGGATAAGAAATGAAGAAATAAATAGGATGTAAAATAAATAGCTGAAGAATTTTCAAAATATGTGTATAGGATAAGAAATGAAGAAATAAATACCTGAACAATTTTCAAAATATGTGTATAGGATGTAAAATAAAATAAGTGAATTATAGACTTACTTTTCTACTCCTGCAACCTCCGCTGTTGGTGCCAAGTGAATTGAAATTTGATCGTATTGATAAAAATTACTTTCAGTGTTGTAATTTTGGTTACTTTGAAGTGTAAACATGAAAGCATGGGAGGAAACAACAACTTAATAATGACGCCTTGTAGCTACCAATCCCTCAAAGTTTTTCGAATCACTAGTAATGGTACCAGGAGGAAACGTATAAGCTACAATAGTCAGAAAATTTGGTTCTATCTGGACAAGAGATCAAAGAACCGCTAGCACGGGCAAAACTTGGTACTCGGCAACTATGATGTTTCCTTTAGTGCAAACTGCAAAGTACGTGTGGCCTATATATTGAGCAACTACCAGTGTGCACGTGTAAAAAAAATGTGTTTCAAATCTTCTGTACTGAAGTAGCTATAAATATGAAGGGCGATGGATACCCTCGCATAGACAAGATGCTAAAGGACATTAAGCATAGGGAGAGTGGATATATAGTTGGAAAATGAGAGACACAACACATACAGCGAAGTCAGTTTTGAGTCGGTCAATAACAACCTAACAGGACACTAGGTAGTTTGCGGTGTCTGTACAGTTAGCGGATATATAGGATCGTGAGGGATCGGGATTATGTATACTCATGGCGAATACAAGGCTTTCCTGAATGATGGGTGTACTACAGCTATGATGATGGATCTTCGTACACTTTGGCGAGCAACCGCAATCCTGGATGTGGGTTACTTGTTTAGAGTGCATGCGATCTCAATAGGAATTTTGCGCAACCCGCAATCGGACTCCGGTGACTGCTGTTTGGAGCATGGAGTCGGGACACTCAATTAGGATTGCCGTGAAAAGTACATAGGATGATTTTACATAAAAGAACATAAAGTAGAGAATATAATATTCAATCTTTCATCATGCTTAATAAATAAAGCCACGAGACCAAACAGCGGACAGGAGAACGAAACTAGCCACAAGTAACACTAGAATGATACCGAATAGAATCAGAACTCCACAACGATACCCACGAGAGCGTAGCGATGCCTAACCTCGAGACCATAGTCAAAAGTTTTCAATCTAAGACGTCTTGAAGAAAGTAGCCACAACGGAACCCAACATGTTCTTATACATGATGTTTAAAATATGCTACTATTAACAGTTTATGGTTATATGTTTCTTTTTACACCTATTTATGCTCAACTTGATGTGTTGTTCATGTAAAAATTTCCTAGAAAATCATCCAGAAAACATTGCAACATCTCGTTTGTGATTTCTTAACAAAATACATCCGAAATTGTAACAAATTTTTAAGACGTACGCAACGTTGGCCGAACATGATGAAAACATTTAGTGTATATGTGGCTGCTACTAATTGTTGTTGTGGGCTGTTTGCACATAAAACTGAGACTAAAATCAAAAATGTACGTAGTTGGGCCAGACACACGCGCAAAAAGGCCAAGCTCGCTACTCGCTTGCTCGCGCAGCGAGCGACCTGCGCGAGGGCTCGTAGGTCGGCCTACGAAAAAAAAATTCCTTAAACTTAGCAAATCATGGAATTAGTGCTATGTGTCACGCATCTGCCCAGTGTGTGGTGCCCCCTGTCATTTTGCTCGAAAGTGGTGGTTAGTTGACAACGCCGTCGCAAATGTGGTGGTTTTCTGTCATTTTCTCCTTAAAACTGAGACATGCTGTTGGTAGGGGGCCGGCCAGGCCATGATAAAATCAGTCAAAGAAGCATGTGATCGTTCGTAAATGTTGCCAGCGTTGCCAAGAAAAAGAGTAGTACTCCAATTGACTTGACAGCTAGCATATCCTCTTTGCTAGTTTCAATTAACCAATTTAAATATCAGCAGAACACTGCTATATATGCGAGCAAATGATGAGTATGACCAGAAACAATTTGACGACCTCTGAAACAGACGCAAAATTATTTCCCATTTTCTGAACTTGAGATATATAAATTTCCATTTTTTTCTCTCACGTCTTAACAGATGGAAGGAAGTATGTAAAAATTCCGCCTTTTTCTGAAAACTTCAGCACACAATGAACCAGATAGGTAAAAGTTTCACAATCTCACATTTTTTGTATAACACCATAGGTAGTCCATCATGGTACATTTGCATGAACCATGGGGTAAGGGGCCATGGTCGTATAACGCCTTAAGTTCGTTGTAGGTCATGGCGTCATATATTACAACATTGTGCTATATCCCACGACTACCGGTGGCGGAGATAGAACATTAAAATCCAGAATACACACATGGTGCAACAACACATTTAAAATATTCTTTGGGATGCAAATGTGGTGAAAATTGTTTTTTTACAAAGGAAAAATTACCTCTGAAACAGACGCAAAATTATTTCCTATTTTCCGAACTTGAGATATATAAATTTCCATTTTTCTCTCACGTACGCCTTAACAGATGGAAGGAAGTATGTAAAAATTCCGCCTTTTTTTCTGAAAACTTCAGCACATAATGAACCGGATAGGTAAAAGTTTCACCATAGGTAGTCCATCATGGTACATTTGCATGAACCATGGAGTAAGGGACCATGGTCGTATAACGCCTTAAGTTCGCTGCAGGTCATGGCGTCATATATTACACCATTGTGCTATATCCCACGACTACCCGTGGCGGAGATAGAACATTAAAATCCAGAATACACACATGGTGCAACAACACATTTAAAATATTTTTTGGGATGCAAATGTGGTGAAAATTGTTGTTTTACAAAGGAAAAAATACTTGCACGTGTCCCACGCACCCCGCTGGTCCAAGGTGGATACGCCATTGACACTCCATGTAATGTACCATGTCGTCCGCGGGACGGTGTTGTGGAAAAGGGGATCAATTGTTAAAAAAACAAATTTAATTTAAATTGCGTTGAAATTTTAGAAATTGGCTAGTTTAACCATATTACTTAATTGGATGCACATGTACGTACTGTCAGTCATTACACTTCTAGTCTACTACTGCTCGACATCGCCGACGCAGAGAATTGCTCATCAAATGCTAGGTTGTAGGGGCATGCAAAAAGGGCCAAGCGAAATATTCTCTCGAGGCGTCATTGCATATAACATTGCAGTGCACCTCTCTCATTGTAGTGCTTAGAGCAAGTTCAATAGTATAGCTAGCAGCTGGCTATAAGAAATTGTCATGTCACTTGTAGCGAACTATAGAGCCAACATGTATAAAAGTGAGCAATAAAAATGTGGTACTTTATTTATACATGGCCCACCTCCCACTCTCACAAGGTGTCTAGAAGCACGTGCTGCAGCTATCTCTTGCATGAGATCCCACTCCTCTTCTCTCTCTTCCATGTCATCACAAAAATATTATTCTAATCCTTATAGCCTGCTTACATAAGCTTATTGTACTTACTCTTATAAAATTCCCACATTCCTACCGAAACCACCCCAAGCAGCGGTTCCTCGAGAATTTACTGACAGCAGCAGTGCGACGTGGAGCTCGTGAGAGCATCTGGCAACTGTCTGGCATCCCTAATGGTTCTTTTTGGGTGTCGAACATGCGTCCGTAAATTTAGTTGGGCGTCCTTCAACTGGTGACCCCTAAACGGATGTCCCGTTTTGATTTTGATCAAAATGTTCTCTATTTGATGAAAACAATCGGTAAAATTGATATATAATAATTATACAAACAAATAAATAGTTTAACATAATTACAGTAATTTTAAATTTTCAAATTCTTACAAACAAATCATCGTGATCGAACTACTCACTACCTTTCATAGCCCATAAGTGTGCCACAAGATCAGCTTGGAGTTGTCGGTGAACTTCCTCATCACAAATTTCCTGAAAGTCGAATGGATCATCAAACACTATTTTCACGTCTCGCTCACTCTCGATGACCATGTCGTGCATGATAATATAGTCATTCATGATATCACACATCTGATCTATTGACCAAGATAGAGAAGGATACCTGGTCACAACAAACTGTGGCTTGAGTATACCAAATAATGTGTCCACATTTTTCCGGACAGCCTCTTGTTTCTTTACAAAATTTCTATTTCCCTCACGGACAGGGTCACGGATTGTCTTCACAAATGTAGACCGATTGTGATATATACCATCGGCTAGATAGTACCCTTTGTCGTACTCACGGTCATTGATCTAATAGTTGCAGTATGGAGCATGCCCTTTAGCTAGTCTTTGAAATACCGGAGAGCTTTGCAATATGTTGATATCATTGTGAGAACCGTCCAAAAAATGAATGCCAAATCCAGATATCGTCATCAGCCATAGCCTCCGGCACAATAGTGCACTTTTCATGATGACCACCTTTGTACATCCCTTGCCAAGCAAATGGACGATTCTTCCAAGTCCAATGCATGCAATTGATCCCTCCAAGCATCCCAGGAAATCTTCTTACTTGTCCTTATGCCAACAAATAAGCCGTGTCTACTTCATTTGGTGATCTCTGATACTCGTGACCTAACACTGCAACTATTGCCTTGCAAAATCGAAATGTGGCTGCAACGGCGGTGGTCAGTGGTCTCAGACGTACGAAGATAGTCATCCAATGAATCTGCAGAGGCTCAATATGCAAGACGTCGTATTGCAGCCGTGCATTTCTGACGAGATGAAAATCCTAGACGTCTGACGCAATCTCTTTTTACCTCAAAGTAGTCGTTATAATCCCGAACTTTGTGCACAGTTCTCCTAAAGACTTCTCTTCTCATCGAAAATGCCGATGAAATTCATGGGGTAGGTTTGCCGGCTTGTCTGAGAAATAGCTGTCCCACAAAATTCTGTGCCTAGTTGTCGTTCGACGATTCTTGTTCGCCTTGCGCCCTTTCCTTGATCCTCCATTCTTTGTCTTGTCTTCCTCCTCGGCCATCGCCTCTAAAAGAGTTGCCATGACCATCTCATTTTCGTCGTCGTCTGCAAGGGCGGCCTAGTCTCTCATCATTTGACAAAACATGATCTCGTCGTCACTATCCATACTCTATTGGACAAAAGACAACCATTAGCTTTGAGTTTAAGAAGTTTACCGTCGGTTCATCGACCTATGATAAACAACCAAACACCTTACCTGCGGGGTGGCAGCGAGTAAGAGGCGGATGCGATTGAATGACCTATGGCTGCGCGCGAAAACGACGGGGAACGGCAACGAGCGGCGGGGAATCGGCCAACGTTGTACGTGATCGACTTCTGCGTAGAGTTGGCGACGACAAGGGTGACGGCAATGATGCAAACCGGTGGCGAGAGAAAACAACAGAATGATGGGAGGGGAAATGACTATCGGCCAGTGCGCTTGTCTCAATGACGAGCGAGGGCCGCCTATCGGGTGAGATGACCGGACGATGTCCGGCGCCCTCAGGCAGACCCCCAAGTTTGGCGGGTGGGCTGGTGGTGCCGGAAATAAATTTAACGGAAGTACACCTTTGGGGTGCCGCTGCGGTGGGTTTTTTGTTCGGACCCCCATTGAGCCTTTGGGGGCCGTTTGGAGGGTGGAGATACTCTGAAGACGGCCATGCTCAAGCATGAAGAGACCTTCCAGAAGCAGGTGGGTAGACCAGAACATCATCAATATTACTTGCATATCCTTGGATTTGTTCCTGAGCTGACAATCTTTGTTCTGGCTGGTTTTGAAAGGTGCATGATATGCACTGGCTGTACCGAATTCAGAAACAGATGATGAGCGACGTGGCTGGGAGGCCGCCGACAGTGATGCTACCCTGCCAGCAGGGGCAGAGTCGCTGGAACCAATCCCGGCGGTCGGAGCTCCCCGTCGACAAGCACATCGTTGGTGGTGGCGGCGCTTGCACGGGTCGCCAATTGACGCCACCGTCCAATAAAAGTGAAGACGAAAATATTCAGTTTAGACGAAATCTGCAAGGGAATAGTTGGACTGCCTGGTTGCAGCTGGTTCAACAAATGATGAATATTTCTCTTTCTGAAGAGGAAGATTTTTTCTCTTGGCGTCTCAATACAAGTGGTGCATTTTCTGTTAAGTCTATGTATGTTGATTACATGAATGACCACCCTCCTTTTCAACATAAATACCTTTGGAAGATGAAAATCCCCCTTAAGATTAAGATTTTTCTGTGGTTACTGAACCAAAAAGTTATTCTAACGAAAGATAACCTAATTAAAAGAAATTGGCATGGTTGTACAAAATGTGTTTTCTGCAATCATGATGAAACTATTGAGCACTTATTCATCAAGTGTCCCTTCAGTCTTAAAATTTGGAGATTGCTCCAGTTTACTTTTAATATATCACCTCCTTTAAGTATAGATCATATGTTTGGGGACTGGCTTAATGGAATTCCTAAAAATGATAAACATCGCATTCATATTGGGGTGTGTGCCTTTGTATGGGCGGTGTGGAATTGTCGCAATGATGCGATTTTTAACAGGATCAACAATATTCATTTTTTGCAGGTTGTCCACATGGCTATTTTTTGGATTACGTCGTGGTCTCTCCTCCTGCCGCAGGACCAGCGCCATTTTATGGAGGCTGGATGCAACCGGTTATTGGCTATAGTTCGAGCCATCCTGTTCTCCAACGGGTGGCAGCATGATAGCAGGCTTTGTGCCTCTTAGTGGTGCTTTATCACTTTTATTCCTGGATAATTTTTGCTTGTAAGATGGAGTTTGGCAACTTGTAATACTTTGGATATCCTTTTTATTAATAAAAGCCGTGTGCATCACTCCGATGCAGAGGCTGGGGCTTTGCCTCCTTTTCTAAAAAAAAAAAAAGTGAAGACGAGCTAAAGCCGACGTTGACCGTTGGGAGCGGAGGTGGCCGGAGGCAGAGGAAGCGACGGGAGAGCACTACTCCCTCCACGACACCTTCTTCATCGCCCGACTCGAGTGGCGCACTTCGCGCGGTGCAGCACCACCAGAGAGGGGCGGCGTGCAAGCTCCGGGAAGGGATGGTGGTGAAGCAGCCGCAATGGCTGGTGCAGTGCCTCAGCCTTAGGATGGCTTGATCAATCGAGCGACCACACCACAATAGGATTTTGCTGTATTTCCTTGCTACTTTCACCCCGTGCTTGCAGTTAAATTAGATCGACAATGTACTTTTTCTATTACCTGGATCTGGTTACTGGCATTTTTAGGATTTATTAGTAATACTACATGATATGCGTTCAAGGAAAAAGCGTCTAGAAAAGTCAGGTTTGCAATCCTGGAAATTGTAAGTGATTTTTTTCCCACACAGCACCCACGCATGGCCCCGGATTCCATTATCGTGAAATAATGGAACAACCGCCCAACAGATGTCATACAATGAGCAGATCGCTGTTTTTGTAGACACCACCACAAAAACCGAAAACACCATATTTACAGGCTGAAGACAAGGAACGTCCCAGGATCAAACGAAGCACAAACTGAAGGATGTTCGAACTGCCACAAGCGCCCCAGAGAACACAACCCCTAGCAAAACGAGGCAGCCAACAAGCTTTTCTTCCTAACAAGTTTCTGACACTACCCAGTTCTTGATCAATTTTCCTCCCCCGTCTTCCATTTCCTCGTCAGCATCTTCTAGACGGAGGTTGGTCCCGATATTCTGATCACTTGCTGGTCCCTGCCTAATGTCAGCTTATCGGTACAAGGCCCTTGTTCCTTTTCAAGCATCTTGGTCCCGATGTTTCTTATTCTCAAGCTAACATGGTTAACATGTTGTCATTGTTTTTGCCAACGGCGGATCCATGAGACGAAATGATTGGGTGCTAAAACCGATTCTGAAGCATGGATAGAACAAAGTGGAGCACTAGTCTATATATACAAATAGATATTTGTTCAGGCAGTGGTTGATAGAAACATTTAATGTTGGATAAATTTCATGAGTTATTAATTTCACATAGAATCTCTTCATAAATAATGTTCATCCTTGAAGTTACCATGTAATGTTGCCACCGAGCTAATAGAAGTCTGAAAAATGCCCCCCCCCCCCTCCCCCACCGCCTCTTGTGAAGCCGCTTCGGTGCGCTCAATTTTAGTTTTTGTAGCAAATGATAATTTTTAGTCACATGAAAGTTTGTTTTCAGTTTATGTTAGAACCATTCGATATCAACGTTACGGTTTGTGCAAATCAATGTGATTGTTTTTCCTTATTGTGGCATGTGACGCTAAGCCACTCTATGCTTTTTTCCTTCATCTAGTTCAAAAAAAGGTCCTAAGTTAGGATCTCATGCTTCTAGGATCATATTTGAATTACTTTGAGTCCAATTATCCGTCCTAAAACACTAGTTAGTAATTGCATTATTCATCAAAAATAACAATTATTTTGTTCATCCTTAAAAAAAAGGTTTTGTTAAGACCGAGGGAGTAACTAGGTGTTGCTTCTTATTTTCCTTGAAAAAAAGGCATTATATAATTTGTGCAGATAGAAAATATTTAGGTTTCACAAACATCTGTAAGGACAACCTAACATTACCGGACTCGACATATATGTCGAGTTCCTTGGACACTTTGCAAAGTCTAAGCTACACTCGACAAAGGGTTCTTTTTAGTGCAACGTTCAGCACACGACACTCGGCGAACGTATACTCGAAAAATACATGTTTGTCGAGTTTTTTTGGACACTTGGTAAATATGTATTTTTATTTTAAAAGACACTTGGCAAAGATTACAACTTGGTGGAAAATTCTAGCAGACGGCGTGAACAGGCGTGAACATGGCAGTAGCGGGTTTGACCGAGTGTTTTCTAAGTGATACACTCGTCAAGGCCATCTAACAGCATGACACTTGGCAAATAGCACCCAACGAATGTATACTCAACAAATACATGTTTATTCCGGCACTTGTAAAAATGTATTTTCCACATAAAATTGTGAACCATGGCTTTAAGCACTCGTAAACATGTATTTTCCACATACAAAATTGTGAACCATGGCAAAGGTTGCCAGTCGGTAAAAAGATCTACCGGACAATGAGAGCTTAGCGATAGAGGGTTTGCCGTGTATTTTGTAAGTGAAACACTCGTCAAACCCGTCTACCGCAGGCAAACAAGCCCATGTGCCACAACTTTGTCGAGCGTTTAAAAAGACACTAGGCATACTTGAGGACAAAACAAAATATATATGTTCTAGCTACAGAAAGTGATAAAACTATTTTACCAATATATAGAAAACATACATAATTCATGTCATGGTCACCCAAAGTGTGCCATAAATTTGAATTAGGCACAAATTAGTTAGCACACATGTGGACGGAGAGATTGTTATTTCTAAGGTATATGTGGATTATCCACCTTATTTCTCTTAGTTCGTACTTTCGGTTGTAGTTGGTACAGTCCGGGTTCAGGTCTCGCCTTTATCAATTTAATAAAAAAAAGATCAGTTTTCCCTCTTTGTATAAATGCATACGTCTTCTCGAGCCATACATGATATTCTATTAACTTTTGCCTCTTTGTATAAATGCATAGGTCTTCTCCAGCCATACATGATATTCTATTAACTTTTGTATGTTCATCGAGTCACTCATGAGAGGTGATGTTACGGTACATGTGGATTGTTGTACTGGTTGAGGCAGTAAACTTGACGGTTGTGACATTTACAAGCACAAACCAAACTTGCAAGTATGTATCATCTTTCCCAATCAATGACGGGCCGTGCTTCGGTGTCCCTCCTTCCCAGGACATAAAAGGGCAGCATCGTCCTTTATTACAATTAATTAATGTTAATTAGTTGTTAATCATATTAGACTTCGCCGGCCTTCCAAAGCCCATACACAATGACAATACGGCGTATATATATATTAATTCGAAATCTGCCTGAGAACCGTCCGATGTAGAAAGCGATAACCATGTAGTCACACACATGAGAATATTTTCATGCCATAGAAAAATGATGCCAACAAAAGGCTCAATTAGTCGGTAATGACTATTTAATAGTTTGTCAATGACCATCATACCCTTAATTACGAAAGGGTATGGCGCAATCTGAGTCGTTAATGTATTTAAGTTTGGTTAGGGGGAGACACCGAAACAGAAGCCATCAATGACTAAGAAAATAAGATTCTACAAAAACGACTAAAAACTTAAGCTGAGAACTAAAATGCTGGAAACAAGTAGAACAAGGATAACTGAAAGGTGAAGGGTAAGAAACGCTGAAGAAATAAATAGCTGAAGAATTTTTTAAATATGTGTACATGATGTAAAATAAAATAATTGAATTAGAGACTCACTTGCGTACTCCTGCGACCTCTGATATTGGTGCCAAGTGAATTGAAATTTGATCATATTGATACTAATTACTTTTAGTGATGCAATTCCGGTTACTTTGAAGCGTAAACATGGAAGAAGGAAATAACAACTTGACAATGACGTCTTGAAGGTACCGATCGCTCAAAGTTTTTTCGAATCACTAGCAATGGTACCAGGAGGAAAATTATAAGCTACACCCGTCAAAAAATTTGGTTCTCTATGGACAAGAGATCAAAGAATTATACATACAATGCTAGCACTGGCAAAAACTTGGTACTCAGCAACTATGATGTTTACTTGTGGCCTATACATTGAGCTGCTACAGGTGTGCACATGTAAAAAGTGTTTCAAGTCTTCTACGCACTGAAGTAGGCAAGTAGCTATAAATATGAAGGACTATGGTATATGGACACCCTCGCATAGACATGAAGCTGGAGGAAGTTAAGCACGGGAGAGTACGATATATGGTTGGAGAATGGAAGACACATAGAGAGAAGTCAACATTTGAGTCAATAACAAGACACTGGGTAGTTTGCGGTGTGTGCAGTTAGCGGATATCACGTCGTACTCCAAAATAATCATCCAACTCTAGGATCGAGAGTGATCGGGATTACTCCCTCCGTCCTCAAATAAGTGTACGTTTTCCTTTTATGGAAGTCAATTGTTTTAAAGTTTGACCAACTTTATTGGGAAACGTAACAACATTTATGATACTAAATTGGTATCGTTAGATCCGTTTTGAAATATACTTTTATAATATATGGATTTTATATCATATATATTTATGTTATTTTGTATAAAGTTGGTCAAAGTTTAAAAAGTTTGACCAAGACCAATTCTAGAGGTACACTTATTCGAGGACGGAGGGAGTATGTATATTTGTGTCGAGTACAAAACTAGCCCGAGTGATTGGGGTATTACTACAGCCAAGGAAATAGATCCGTGTACCTCTTCGGCTGGCTTCGGATGGACCAATCAAGTGAGGGCCTGATCCCACCTGTACTCTTCTGTGCGTTGGTTGTCGTGAGATGTACACTCCATTGACTACTGTGCGGAGTAGAGAGTCGGGACACTCGAGTAGGGTTGTAGTGAGATGTACATAAGGGCATCTCCAATAGTTGTAAGATAGACGTTGGTAGATTTTGCCACATAGGATTTTTTATGATGTGGCATAAAATAAATGAGGTGAAAGAGTGATGTTGTATGTAGATTAATCAACAACCCTTGCACAAGCTCCGAGGTAGAATAGAGAGATGTCTTGCATATTCTCTCACCTCCTATTGGTCAAACTACGTACAACCATTGGAGTGGTTGTAAGATGTGTTGTTGGTTGATGACATGTCCAATTTTACCAACAAACTGTTAAAGATGCCCTAAGAGAATTTTACACAAAAAGACCATAAAAGTAGAAAGTTCAATGAAGAAATTGACACGAATACAATATATATAGTCTTTTTTACGCCGAAACAAGTTTTTGTCCTGTTTTATAAATAAAGGCACAAGACCAAACTGATACATAGTGATGAGAAAACCCTTTTAAAAAGCATATCAGTGATAAACAACTGAAAATAACATGAAAAGAACGAGAGAACCAAACTTATCACCAATAACGCTAGAATGGTACCGAATGGAACTGGAGCTCCACGACAATGCCCCCAAGAGGGTAGCGACGCCTCATCTCACCAATTTTCGGGACCGTAGTTAAAAGATAGCCACAATAGAGCCCCAAAAGTGGGTAACAACACCCGCAGGCATCGTCACCATTCGCGCCGTAGTGCTGAGCTTTCGCCTGAAAAACCCTCGCCGTGCTCGATATTTTGGACCGCCCATCATCAGCGAGTCAGCCTTCCAGGTCTGGGCGTTGCCTTTTCCAAAGCACGCTACGATTGTTTTGGCTTTCCCTACTTTCTATTTTTAGATTGAATTTAGATGCTAGCAACCTCCCTTCAGTCCTTTGTAACACCTGGGGTGTTCCCCCTATGTAGAAAAATTGGTTGCTTTCCTTTTCCTTTTTGCATCACATGCATCATATGCATTGCATCCTGTCTCAAAACCACTCCAAAAATCCAAACCAATTTAAACTTTCAAAACATGTCTAAAATTCCCAATTAAAAGTTGCAACCTAAACAACTCAACTTGTTTTCAAATAGTTTGAAGTTGATTTATTCCAATTGCTTGTTAATAAATATTTCCCTTTTGTTAAAACCCTAATGGTAAATTCAAATAACAAATTCAAATCAAATCCATCCATGCTTGGCATGTTTCAAATGTGGGCTTAAAAATCAAATTCTTGCAAACAATTAAATTCAATAATGTTTTCATAATTGTTTGAGTTTATGGAATAAAATTGTTTAAGAAATCAAATCCTTATGAATCCTATTTAAAATTCAAATAGCCATTTTAAATCTTTGGCCATTTCAAATTTTTGTAAATAGTGTTAACATAACTTTAATCTTGCTGTTAGTTGTTTCATTAGAAAAGTTATTCATAAAATAAAGAATCAAAACCTTTCTATTTATCTCTCTCTCTCTTTCATCTCTTACAAAAAAAAAGAGAAAGGAAAATAAAAAGGACAAGGTGAGCTGTGGGAGACAGGCCAGCCGACACGGCCAGCCACCTAACCACAGCCCTTTCCCCCTCTCACCCCAGCCCACCACGGCCTTTTCTTAAGCCCAGCCCCCCCCCCAACCGTTGTCTTCCTCGTACGGACGCAGAGGAGGAGCTCACGTCGCTGTCATCCCCACCATGGACCCCCCTTGCTCCACCTGCCCCCGAGCCCTACAAGACCCCCGAGCCGTGCCCTAACCCTAACACCTCCCTTCTTCCTCTGCTTTCCGCCGCCGCCGCCCCCCAACTCGTTTTCCCCTCTCTGTTTCCTCCTCTACACAACCACGAGCGCCATCGTGGCCATACCCGACGGCGCGGGGCTTCCTCCGTCGTCTATAAGCCAGGAGGAGACCTCTAGGAGCACCGCGGCGAGGTCTACGCCGTCCAAAGGCAGAGGATCGGCTCGAAGTGGACTACATCGATGACGCCGCCCTCCTTTTTCAACTCCAGCTGGCCACCTTCCCCGACGAAATTCGTCGCCGATCGCCTACGTCGGCAACCCAGAATTCTCCAGGACCCTCACGGTGAGCCCCTCGTTCGTTTTCCGTCGTGAGCTATCCCGTTTGCTTGTTGTAGTCGACACGCATGTCTGTTCCCTGTTCCTTCCATCATGAAACTAAAGATTACGAGCTCTGCATCTCATGCCGTCAGGCTTATGATCGCACCCGCCATGTTCCCGTACGCAGCAGCACCCCTCACCTGCACCTCGTTCGCCCCGCAATCACCTGCACGCCCCACACGCAACGGCCGCACACCACCCCGTCGATCGCCGCCGATCGCTGCCGGTCTCCCTCTGTACCAAAGCCTGAACTTTGTTCAGTTAAAATTTCAGTTAACGAGCATTAGGCACCTCAAAAGGTTTCAGTTTGCTTACCTAACAAACGCAGCAGCATAGTCCAGTGGTAGCACACCCCTGTGCGCGCCGTGAGGGGTGGGTTCGATTCCCCCCCTCGCGCAATTCTTTTGCGGGATTTAACCCAGGGCAGGACCCACAGGTCAGCGACCCCCACTGCCACCTCACCATGCACCCGCGCCACAGAGGCGCCACGCTGGTCGTGGCCCACTGTCAGCGAGTGTGGTTAGCCTGCCCCCTGTATAAAATTCTCTGTTCTGTTTCTTTTGAATAGAAATTTGAAACTAAATTTGAACAATTAATATCTTTTTCATTTTAACTTCAATTTTCACAAATAAAATATGTATCCCAATCAGAAAATTATGAACTTTTCAAATATGTATTTTGTTTACTGTTTTGAACATTCGAAATATTTTCAAAAATTCAAATTCAAATAACTCTTATGAATTTGATTAAATCCATAACAAATTCTAATATATTTCAAATGGCCCATATGAAATATGTTGTCCATGCCAAATTGAACCCCCTTTTGAAATATAAACTTTGTTTCATGTTTTGAATAATTAGAATTGGTTAAATAATTTAAACCTTGATTAAATCATTTAAAATTGCTAAATTAATAACTTGGTCAAATTAAATTCTTTTTGGAAATCTAAAATATGTTTTTAAACCAGAAAAGTATAAACTTTCCAAATATGAGTTTCATTTAATGTTTTGAATAAATAAAAATTCAAATAATTTCATACTTGAATTAAATTCATTTAAATCTTGTTTAAACTTGTTCAATTCCTAATTAATTCATTCTAATTCTTTATTCAACAAATGAAATATGTATTCCATCTAAAATTTGGTGTTCTTTCCAAATATAAATTTTGTTATCTGTTTTGAACAATTAAAATGGGTGAAAACAACAAATGCTTGTGTAACTCCTTTAAGAAACCAAAATCTCATAACTTAATAAATAAATTTCCAAACTTGGTAAACTTCATACCAAATTGAATCTATTGTTGTTTTCTCATTGTTTTCATCATCCATGCATCATTATAATCAACTTTCACATGATGGTTATTTGTAGATCATTTAATTCAACATTAATTTATGGGCTTTTCCATATGCAATCCAAATTGCATATGGGCCCATTTAAATATGTTTTCATGTCAACTAGTTTATCTTGATGCATCCTTAAACTTGTCATGCATCCATATCTTGATCATGCTGGATCTTTTGCCGTAGTAGTAATTGTTGCATCCGGTGTTTGTTCGAGGTTCATTGCTTCTTCCCGGATAGGACGTTGAGATGATGTGAGCAACGACAAGTTCTTCGGATGTACCTCTACTTGCTGGATTCCAGGCAAGTGTACTCACTTGCTGCCAAATGGCTGCCTTTCATCACTTGTTACCGATTATTTCCGTTGTTCTTATTCTAGCCTGTTGATTCGATGCTTGTGTCTCGATCCTATTATATGTTTACCTTGCAGCCATGATATAGCCTTCCTTCCACTTCCTATTAACTGTTGTTTGTTTACCCTATTGGCCCTCGTGTCGTAGTTGCATGCTTAGTATTGTTTGCGCTCAAGTCTTGTTGTCCGTCTTATCACCTGTTTAGTTTGATAGTTGGGTTTCAATTCAATCAACAACATGTTAATGTTTTGGGTAATAATAATTTGATGATAAGGCACCGGCAGGAGGCCCGGCGTGGTTTTGAAGCCTGCTAGTGTCGACCCTAATTAGGAAAAGGGTCTTGTCTACTGATCCATGATGAGTGCACTAACCGCATGTGGGAAGCGAGTATGGGCGCCCCCCTCAATTTGATCCGATTCGCATCTCGTCCAAATCGCCTCATTTAGTTCGGGTTTTCCATTTGCCGCATGCATGATTTTGCGAACCCAGGCCAGGGTGGAACTTTTGTAGTCGGCATTTAGGGAGACACGTTCTTAGAGTGCTATGAGGGTCCCCTTTTCTTCGTGGGGCTTGATTAGTCGTGCGCTCAATTGCACGGGGTTCTTTGGGCTTGATGCGAAGAAGAGTTTGGTTGTGTTGAGTACCTCGCTTGGTGGGTTTGATTCCCGTCTGGCGGGTTATTCTTACGTGTACGACCAAATTGGTGCATCCCTGCAGGGTAAATCTTCTCGAGAAGCCGTGTTTTCCGCGGTTATGGATGACTTGGTGAAAGTACTGGCTAACAAGTACTCAGAACAACTTACACCTAACCAATGATAACTTGACTAGTAAAAGTCTTATTGACACAATAACTTGAACCATCATTAATCCAACAGTGTGAGTTTCCTTGGGTTGCTTCCTTAGTAGGGGGTGACATTGGATGGGTATTGTTTGGTGAGTAGTTGTAGTTGGTTCTGATACGCTATCTTATCCCCCCTCTTTTAGCCGGATGTTGTAGTGAGTCTCCGTAGTTGGTTAGTGCAGCCCGCTGCCGCTTATTTGCAATAATCCCTTCCTTTCCGTTGAACCCAAAGTATTTGTATCTTGTGATGACTGGTTACGCCGGTATCTTGTGAGTATGGTTTATCCACTTGCCAGTACTTAACCGTACTGACCTACGAATCCTTTTTCGTGGCTGCATATTCAACATTGCAGTCAACAGGTTTGAAGTCTGACGACGTTAGCTTGGGAATCCCTCCGGCTTGGCCTGGGCAGGGATTAGACGCTCTCGGTTATCTTCAGGACTCTTAGTCCAATTTGTATCTTGTCCGTAGTCGGACGCTATGTTGTTTCTTCCGCTGTCATTTGGATCTTTGTACTGTATCAGTTGTATCCTTGGATTGTTTGAGTCCTCTTGTATATATCTTTTCTGTTGTTGTTGTGGATTATTCGTGAACTGTTGTAATGTTATCACAAGTGGCAACCTGGGATCGGTTATTATGTGGATTTTGGCAGGAATGCTGAAATCTGCATAGTGCCCGATCTTGGGGCGTCACAAATGGTATCAGAGCCTTGGTTCCGATTCCCGATATTGTTTCGATACGAATGGTTATCGAAGCAACGGGTCCGCAAAGCCTGTAGGATAACCTAGCTAATGGTCGTTGTTTCTAGAGTGTCAAAAACTATTTCTGCTAAACTATTTTGGAAAACATCTCAATAGGATTCTTGTTTTCTCCTTATCTCTATTCTATTTCCTCTCCCACCTTATTTGTTTTGGAGTCTTCCCCCCTTGTCTATCTTTCAAAGTGTTAGGATCCTACGTGGGTGGACGTTTTCTGAGCCTTTAACCTAATAGGTTCGATCATCGGAAGATTCCTGCTGGAAGAACATCGTCGTCACTCCGAGCAAGAATCTCTTGTTAGTGGTGTCGAGGAGATCAGCTGGAAGCATGAAGAATCGATAGTCAAACTTCTTTCCCCTCCCGGGTTAGCAGGTGGATTGCGAGGGCGCAATCCCTTGTTAGTGGTGTCATCTGTAACACCTGGGGTGTTCCCCCTAAGTAGAAAAATTGGTTGCTTTCCTTTTCCTTTTTGCATCACATGCATCATATGCATTGCATCCTGTCTCAAAACCACTCCAAAAATCCAAACCAATTTAAACTTTCAAAACATGTCTAAAATTCCCAATTAAAAGTTGCAACCTAAACAACTCAACTTGTTTTCAAATAGTTTGAAGTTGATTTATTCAAATTGCTTGTTAATAAAAAATTTCCCTTTTGTTAAAACCCTAATGGTAAATTCAAATAACAAATTCAAATCAAATCCATCCATGCTTGGCATGTTTCAAATGTGGGTTTAAAAATTAAATTCTTGCAAACAATTAAATTCAATAATGTTTTCATAATTGTTTGAGTTTATGGAATAAAATTGTTTAAGAAATCAAATCCTTATGAATCCTATTTAAAATTCAAATAGCCATTTTAAATCTTTGGCCATTTCAAATTTTTGGAAATAGTGTTAACATAACTTTAATCTTGCTGTTACTTGTTTCATTAGAAAAGTTATTCATAAAATAAAGAATCAAAACCTTTCTATTTATCTCTCTCTCTCTTTCATCTCTTACAAAAAAAAAGAGAAAGGAAAATAAAAAGGACAAGGTGAGCTGTGGGAGACAGGCCAGCCCACACGGCCAGCCACCTAACCACAGCCCTTTCCCCCTCTCACCCCAGCCCACCACGGCCTTTTCCTAAGCCCAGCCCCCCCAACCGTTGTCTTCCTCGTACGGACGCAGAGGAGGAGCTCACGTCGCTGTCATCCCCACCATGGACCCCCCCTTGCTCCACCTGCCCCCGAGCCCTACAAGACCCCCGAGCCGTGCCCTAACCCTAACACCTCCCTTCTTCCTCTGCTTTCCGCCGCCGCCGCCCCCCAACTCGTTTTCCCCTCTCTGTTTCCTCCTCTACACAACCACGAGCGCCATCGTGGCCATACCCGACGGCGCGGGGCTTCCTCCGTCGTCTATAAGCCAGGAGGAGACCTCTAGGAGCACCGCGGCGAGGTCTACGCCGTCCAAACGCAGAGGATCGGCTCGGAGTGGACTACATCGACGACGCCGCCCTCCTTTTTCATCTCCAGCTGGCCACCTTCCCCGGCGAAATTCGTCACCGATCGCCTACGTCGGCAACCCAGAATTCTCCAGGACCCTCACGGTGAGCCCCTCGCTCGTTTTCCGTCGTGAGCTATCCCGTTTGCTTGTTGTAGTCGACACGCATGTCTGTTCCCTGTTCCTTCCGTCATGAAACTGAAGATTACGAGCTCTGCCTCTCATGCCGTCAGGCTTATGATCGCACCCGCCATGTTCCCGTATGCAGCAGCACCCCTCACCTGCACCTCGTTCGCCCCGCAATCACCTGCATGCCCCACACGCAACGGCCGCACACCACCCCGTCGATCGCCGCCGATCGCTGCCGGTCTCCCTCTGTACCAAAGCCTGAACTTTGTTCAGTTAAAATTTCAGTTAACGAGCATTAGGCACACCAAAAGGTTTCAGTTTGCTTACCTAACAAACGCAGCAACATAGCCCAGTGGTAGCACACCCCTGTGCGCGCCGTGAGGGGGTGGGTTCGATTCCCCCCTCGCGCAATTCTTTTGCGGGATTTAACCCAGGGCAGGACCCACAGGTCAGCGACCCCCACTGCCACCTCACCATGCACCCGCGCCACAGAGGCGCCACGCTGGCCGTGGCCCACTGTCAGCCAGCGTGGTTAGCCTGCCCCCTGTATAAAATTCTCTGTTCTGTTTCTTTTGAATAGAAATTTGAAACTAAATTTGAACAATTAATATCTTTTTCATTTTAACTTCAATTTTCACAAATAAAATATGTATCCCAATCAAAAAATTAT
The DNA here is from genome assembly GCA_028641055.1 of Alopecurus myosuroides. NCBI lineage: Eukaryota > Viridiplantae > Streptophyta > Magnoliopsida > Poales > Poaceae > Alopecurus > Alopecurus myosuroides. The sequence goes on along the minus strand of CM054057.1, from coordinate 269,654,321 downwards.
GAACTTTTCAAATATGTATTTTGTTTACTGTTTTGAACATTCCAAATATTTTCAAAAATTCAAATTCAAATAACTCTTATGAATTTGATTAAATCCATAAAAATTCAAATATATTTCAAATGGCCCATATGAAATATGTTTTCCATGCCAAATTGAACCCCCTTTTGAAATATAAACTTTGTTTCATGTTTTGAATAATTAGAATTGGTTAAATAATTTAAACCTTGATTAAATCATTTAAAATTGCTAAATTAATAACTTGGTCAAATTAAATTCTTTTTGGAAATCTAAAATATGTTTTCAAACCAGAAAAGTATAAACTTTCCAAATATGAGTTTCATTTAATGTTTTGAACAAATAAAAATTCAAATAAATTCATACTTGAATTAAATTCATTTAAATCTTGTTTAAACTTGTTCAATTCCTAATTAATTCATTCTAATTCTTTATTCAACAAATGAAATATGTATTCCATCTAAAATTTGGTGTTCTTTCCAAATATAAATTTTGTTATCTGTTTTGAACAATTAAAATGGGTGAAAACAACAAATGCTTGTGTAACTCCTTTAAGAAACCAAAATCTCATAACTTAATAAATAAATTTCCAAACTTGGTAAACTTCATACCAAATTGAATCTATTGTTGTTTTCTCATTGTTTTCATCATCCATGCATCATTCTAATCAACTTTCACATGATGGTTATTTGTAGATCATTTAATTCAACATTAATTCATGGGCTTTTCCATATGCAATCCAAATTGCATATGGGCCCATTTAAATATGTTTTCATGTCAACTAGTTTATCTTGATGCATCCTTAAACTTGTCATGCATCCATATCTTGATCATGCTGGATCTTTTGCCGTAGTAGTAATTGTTGCATCCGGTGTTTGTTCGAGGTTCGTTGCTTCTTCCCGGATAGGACGTTGAGATGATGTGAGCAACGACAAGTTCTTTGGATGTACCTCTACTTGCTGGATTCCAGGCAAGTATACTCACTTGCTGCCAAATGGATGCCTTTCATCACTTGTTACCGATTCTTTCCGTTGTTCTTATTCTAGCCTGTTGATTCGATGCTTGTGTCTCGATCCTATTATATGTTTACCTTGCAGCCATGATATAGCCTTCCTTCCACTTCCTATTAACTGTTGTTTGTTTACCCTGTTGGCCCTCGTGTCGTAGTTGCATGCTTAGTGTTGTTTGCGCTCAAGTCTTGTTGTCCGTCTTATCACCTGTTTAGTTTGATAGTTGGGTTTCAATTCAATCAACAACATGTTAATGTTTTGGGTAATAATAATTTGATGATAAGGCACCGGCAGGAGGCCCGGCGTGGTTTTGAAGCCTGCTAGTGTCGACCCTAATTAGGAAAAGGGTCTTGTCTACTGATCCATGATGAGCGCACTAACCGCATGTGGGAACCGAGTATGGGCGCCCCCCTCAATTTGATTCGATTCGCATCTCGTCCAAATCGCCTCATTTAGTTCGGGTTTTCCATTTGCCGCATGCATGATTTTGCGAACCCAGGCCAGGGTGGAACTTTTGTAGTCGGCATTTAGGGAGACACGTTCTTAGAGTGCTATGAGGGTCCCCTTTTCTTCGTGGGGCTTGATTAGCCATGCGCTCAATTGCACGGGGTTTTTTGGGCTTGATGCGAAGAAGAGTTGGGTTGTGTTGAGTACCTCGCTTGGTGGGTTTGATTCCCGTCTGGCGGGTCATTCTTACGTGTACGGCAAAATTGGTGCACCCCTGCAGGGTAAATCTTCTCGAGAAGCCGTGTTTTCCGCGGTTATGGATGACTTGGTGAAAGTACTGGCTAACAAGTACTCGGAACAACTTACACCTAATCAATGATAACTTGACTAGTAAAAGTCTTATTGACACAATAACTTGAACCATCATTATTCTAACAGTGTTAGTTTCCTTGGGTTGCTTCCTTAGTAGGGGGTGACATTGGATGGGTATTGTTTGGTGAGTAGTTGTAGTTGGTTCTGATACGCTATCTTATCCCCCCTCTTTTAGCCGGATGTTGTAGTGAGTCTCCGTAGTTGGTTAGTGCAGCCCGCTGCCGCTTATTTGCAATAATCCCTTCCTTTCCGTTGAACCCAAAGTATTTGTATCTTGTGATGACTGGTTACGCCGGTATCTTGTGAGTATGGTTTATCCATTTGCCAGTACTTAACCGTACTGACCCACGAATCCTTTTTCGTGGCTGCATATTCAACATTGCAGTCAACAGGTTTGAAGTCTGATGACGTTAGCTTGGGAATCCCTCCGGTTTGGCCTGGGCAGGGATTGGACGCTCTCGGTTATCTTCAGGACTCTTAGTCCAATTTGTATCTTGTTCGTATTCGGACGCTATGTTGTTTCTTCCGCTGTCATTTGGATCTTTGTATTGTATCAGTTGTATCCTTGGCTCGTTTGAGTCCTCTTGTATATATCTTTTCTGTTGTTGTTGTGGATTATTCGTGAACTGTTGTAATGTTATCACAAGTGGCAACCTGGGATCGGTTATTATGTGGATTTTGGCGGGAATGCTGAAATCTGCATAGTGCCCGATCTCGGGGCGTCACATCCTTTCTAAAAGCAACTCTAGCAGAGCCCCTAAACGGGGCGGGACTGAAAAAAGTCCGGCGGTTATACGGGCTCGGCCAATTTTTTCGGCCTTAGCAGAGCCCGTATACCATGCGCAGACTGAAAAGTGTTTTCAGTCACCCCTGAACCCCCCTCCCAACCACTATTATGCCGGTTGCGGTCACATTCCCGGGCCGCACCCGAAAACCTAGCGCACTGCCGGCGACGAATCCAGCCACCTCCGACGAGAAATCGCGCGCAACTCCCGCCCTCTCCGACGACGGTGTGGCGCGCGGGCTCCTCCTCCACGCGCGGCGGCCATGGGCCCACATCGGGGCACGAAGGTGACAACTCCTTCTCCGACGAGGAGGAGATCACTACTAGGAAAATGGCTATAGATGGATTAGCATCAGTGGCGCACCATGTAGCCGTGCGCCACTGATATGGTTGTGAGGAAACAGGTTCAGCCATCAGTGGCCCATCATGTATACGTGCGCCACTAATGCTCATAGCATCAGTGGCGCACCTGTGCGGTGCGCCACTGATACCTGGCAACCATGTATGTCCATTAGTATCAGTGGCGTACCAGTGCATGGTGCGCCACTGATTCTCCATAGCATCAGCGGCGCACCATGCACAGTGCATCACTGATACCTGGCACCCATGTATGTCCATTAGTATCAGTGGAGCATGGTGCATGGTGCGCCACTGATGCTATGGAGAATCAGTAGTGCACCATGCACTGATGCTTCACTGGTACTAATGGACATACATGGGTTCCAGTATCAGTGGCGCACATGTGCATGATGCGTCCTGATACTAATGGACATACATGGGTGCTAGGTATCAGTGGCGCACTAGTGAGCAGTGCGCCACTCATGCTCTGGTCAATATATGGCCAAACTAGTCAAATGGTGGTCAATATATGGTCAAACTATTCAAATTCTAGTCAAACTCTAGTCATTGTGTGGTCAAACTTTGGTCAACGGATGGTCAAACTATGGTCAAACCATTGTCAACCTGTGGTCAAACTCTGGTCAATGTATGGAAACGATGGTCAAATTATTCAAACTATGGTCAAACGCTGGTCAATGTGTGGTCAATGTATGGTCAAACTATTCAAACTATGATCAAACCCTGATCAATGTGGGGTCAAAGTAATCAAACTCTAGTCAATGTGTGGTCAAACTTTTCAAATTTTTGTTATCAAACTCAAACGGTAAATGTATGACATAATGCTCAAGGGCTTAATAGGATTGATATGATACATATATCAATAAGTTATAACTTCTTTCCCGATACTGCAATCGAATGGAACTAAGATGTTAAGCGTGCTAGGGCTGGAACAATTTCAGGATGGGTGACCTAGTGGGAAGTTGACCAAAGTTGGGCTAGAGCAATTTGAGTGCAGAAAAAAAACATTTAAAAAAATTAAAAATTGGGAGAATCAGTGGCGCACCAAACGGTTGCGCCACAGATAAGGAATCAGTGGCTCATCACACTGGTGCGTCACTGATAATATGGGGAAACAGTGGCGCACCACACTGGTGCGCAACTGATGCTCTGGAGTATCAGTGGCGCGATAGCAATGCGGGGTCCAGATAAAAAAAAACCCACCGCAACGGTACCCCCAAAGGTGTCCACCCGCCATATTTGTGTCTGGTCTCCCCCAGCCCACCCGCCAAACTTGGGGGCCTGCCTGGGGGCGCCGGACATTGTCCGGTCACCCCGCCCGACAGGGGACCCCCACACTCTACTGACACAAACCGCCCCCAGACAGTTTTAAGGCGCCATGGCAGAAGGCCGGTGAGGCCGCGTTAATGGCGACGTGTCGCCGCCATTTACTCCGACAGGACGCGACTGCCCGCCAGGCGACGTGTACTCCGACGGGACGCTCGACTGACCGTGAGGCGACGTGTACTCCGATGGGACGCGTGCTCCGGCGCGTGCACTGACGCGTCATTGCCCGCTTCCCGCCCACATGTCGCTTCCCGTGCCATCGTTTCCCGCCCATAGAGCCGGCTATAAAAGGCGTCGAGCCTTCGCCGCACTTGGCACTCGCCATCGCCGCCACACTCACCATTGCCAATCACTTCTCTACGCTCCACCCGAGACCATGCTGCGTCGTCTTCATAACGGCTTGGTGACGTTCACCCAACAGGCGGGGCGCCGTGGCATGAACCCGCCGCCACAGAACGGCGACAGCGACAGTGAAGACGAGCTTCATTGGCAGGAGGAGTCGGTGGAGCCAATGGAGCCAGAGCTGCCGCCGCAGGAAGACGAGGCAGCGCAGTAGCAGCCCGAGACCGAGCAGCAGCGCCCTCCGCTCTGGCCCGACCAGGTCGTGGCCTACGATTCATTCGCCACATGGCGCAACGAGGAGGCGTTCTGCCGGGTCCGTGCTGGCTTGGAGGAGGCGGAGGCAGCGGCTGAGGCTGCCGCTATTCGGGCATCCCTGGAGACCGCCCAGAGGGATGAGTATGTTCGTGCCCTCGTAGACGCCGAGCGCCAGGTGTACGAGCAGCTCAACGCCAACTCGGCGTCTGATGAGCAGCAGGCCCTCGTCGTGCTGTTGGAGGACGAGTTTCCCTCGTTCCTGGCTGCCCAGCGTGCGGCACACGAGGAGTTAAACGCCGCGCGCGGGCAAGCTGAGAGGCGATGTAGGCTGCCCGGAGCGATGTGGACAACGCGCACCGCGCCCGCGTTAAGAACGCCTTCCGTCGGTACCGCGAAGCTAAGGCGCTGGACGACGAGGCACGACGGCGGAATGAGCCACGCGTGCGCCAGCGCTCGGAGCAGGCGAAGTTGCACCGGATGCGCGACGCTGGCTCGCTCAGGTGGCAAACCCGTCGCCAAGCTCTCCGTTGTTCGGTGCCTAGAACGACGATGAGGCTGGCCCCTTCAACATGACGGTCGATGACGACGAGGAGGAGGACGACGGCGACGAGGAGGAGGGCATCTAGGATAGTTTTTGGCTAGTTTTAATTTCCCGCCGTAGTTTACATTCAAATGTAATCGTTGAAATAAAAGTTTGTATCTACGCCCACAAAGTTTTTATGTCTACACCCACTAAACAGCTAGTCCGAATTGGAGGACGTCGCTGCAAAACCGACTCATCAAATAATCGGACACAGATCCGACACCCTCTAAAGGAGGTCCAATTGAGGGGTGGCGGACATCTTAACAGTGGGCGGAGGTGGAGATGCTCTTACTTAATTGGACGCACATGTACGTACACAGTACTGTCAGTCGTTATACTACTACTGCTCGAACGTTGCTGACGAAGAGAATTACCCATCAAAAGCTAGGCTGTAGGGGCAAGGATCTAAAACTAGGGTCCTGCCACGGCTGTCTGCTCTCGGAGGGGCATCTCATGCAAAGGATGTACCCCAAAATCCCATCGCCACTGCCTACTAATTTACTTGGCATGCGAAAAGGGCCAAGCGAAATATTCTCTCCAGGCATCATTGCATATACCGTTGCAGCGCCAACGCACCTCTCTCGTCGCAGTGCAGTGTTTATAAAATCCCCACATACCTTACCAAAACCATCCCAAGCAGTAGTCCCTCGAGAATTTACTGAAGAGCGGCACAGGATATATAAGAATCGTACGATGCAGATGGAGAAGCTTTTGCTTGTGCAGCAGCAGCGCGACATGGAACTCACGAAGACGGCCATGCTCAAGCACGAAGAGACCTTCAGGCAGCAGGTACGCAGACCAAAACATCATCAAATCATGCTTGCATATTCTTGGATTTGTTTCTGAGCTCACAAAATTCTTCTGATGAACGATTCGACAGGTGCATGATCTGCACGGCTGTACCGGATTCAGAAACACCTGATGAGCGACCTGGCTAGGCGCCCGTCGGTGCTGCTACCCTGCCAGCAGGGGCAGAGTCGCAGGCACCAATCCCGGCGGTCGGAGCTCCCGGTCGACGAGCACATCATTGGCGGCGCCGGCGGCGGTTGCAGGGGTCGCCAAGTGACGCCACCGTCCAATAAAAGTGAAGACGAGCTAGAGCTGACGCTGGCCGTTGGCTGCGGCGGTGGACGGAAACAGAGGAAGCGACGGGAGAGCACTACTCCCTTCACGACGCCCTCTTCATCGCCCGACTCCAGTGGCGCGCTCCGCTCGGTGCAGCACCACCAGAGAGGGGCGGCGTGTGAACTCCGGGAAGGGCTGGTGGCGAAACAGCCGCAATGGCTGGTGCATTGCCTCAGCCTTAGGATGGCTTGATCGATTTGAGCCATCGGGCCACCACACAACTGTAGGCTTTTGCTGAATTTACTTTTACCTTGTGCTTGCTGTTAAATTAGATCGCCATGGTTCTTTTTCTATTACCTCGTGCTTGTGACATTTTTACGATTTAGTAGTACTACATGATATGCGTAGAAAGGAAAAAGCGTCTAGGAAAAGTCGGGTTTGCAGTTGAAAGTGATCTGCTCCAGAGTTGGATAACAAAACAATCGCGTCTGTAGCGCTAGTGTGTACTTTAGGATTGTTTCATTTTCCCTCTGCCCTTGGCCCACAGGACGCGGAAAAACTCGGCGCAAAACGGCGCAAATCAGGAAACTGGGGATGCGTTTCCTAGCCGTGAAACCCAGGCCGCCCCCCACCCCCAGCCGGCGATTCGCCATATCTGGGCATGTAGAGTTTTGACACACAAATAAATAGAGTTTTGCCATACAAATAAATAGAGTTTTGCAACACAAATAAATAGTTCAACAATTTAAACAAATAAAATAAATTACACTACGCATTGTCATCGTCCTCAACATAGCCATTCCCGTTTCGCGCCCACAAATGCTGCACCAGGTCATTCTGTAGAGCATGGTGTGTTCCAGCGTGTCGAATCTATTGCCGCTTGGCGAGGAAGGCTGTCCATGATGCCGGCACCTGGTGATCAACAGTTGCAAGAGGACCCTGCCGGTAGTATGGTGTGCTTGCCTCACTATCAGACACCGGGTCATCCCGCTCACTCTCAATGATCATGTTGTGCAAGATCACACAACACTGCATCACCTCCCACATTTTAGACTTCGACCAAGTCATAGCTGGGTACCGGACAACAGCGAATCGAGATTGCAGCGCGCCAAATGCCCGCTCAACATCCTTCCTGCAAGCCTCCTAGCACTTGGAAAACCAAGCTTTTGCGCTTCTTGGGATAGGGTTGGAGATGCTTTTCACAAATGTTGCCCACTTCGGGTAGATGCCATCTGCAAGATAATACCCCTTTGTATACTGGTGTCCATTGATCTCATAGTTCACAGAGGGGCATGGCCTTCGACAAGCTCGGCAAAGACATTCGAGCACTGCAAGACATTGATGTCGTTGTGACTTCCAGGCATACCAAAGAATGAATGCCAAATCCATAGATCGTACGAAGCCACGGCCTCGAGAACCACCGAGCACTCTCCGTCCTTTCCCCTGTACATCCCCTGCTAGTCAAATGGATAGTTCTTTCATGCCCAATGCATAAAGTCGATACTGCCAAGTATCCCAGGAAAGCCTCTTGCTTCATTCTCTGCGAGGAGACGAGCAGTGTCTTGCGCATTGGGTGATCGCAGGTATGTTGGGCCAAAAACTGCAACCACTGCCCGGCAGAACTTGTTCAATTACTCAAGGGCCATGGACTCGCTCAAGCGCAGGTAGTCATCTTGTGCATCTGCGGGGGTGCCGTATGCAAGCAACCTCATGTCCATCGTGCACTTCTGAATAGAGGTAAAGCCTACTGTGACGGTGCAGTCCTTCTTCAATTTGAAATAGGTGTCGAACTCCCGGATGACACGCATGATCTTGAGTAAGAGCTTGCGTTTCATCCTGAAACGACGCCGGAACACCTTCCCGTCGTTGGTGGGATCCTCAGCGAAGTAGTCGGAGTAGAGGATGCAGTAGCCCTCGTACCGCTGCCTCGGCTTGCTCTTGCGGTGACCGGGCCTCGATCCAGCACGCCGCGGCAGGGCGGCCTGGGCCTGCAAGCCGGCCAGGCAGCTCAGGACCAGCAAGTGTTCCTCGTCGTCGATGGCGGCCTGATCTTCCTCGTCGAAGAGCTCGGTGAGCATCTCCTCGTCGTCGGAGTCCATGGACCGGACAGAACGTGGAACACCTTGCGGGGGGTGGAGCATTTCGCCGGACACAACCTCCCTCGTGGCGAAGGCGCGAGTAAACGGCGCCGGCGGCGTGGTGGAGCTAGACGGCGGCGGTTCGGCTCGTCGCTCGTGTGTTGGTGGCGACGTGGGGGTGGCTGACGGGGTGGTGACGGCGAGTCGAGCGAGAGGAAAAGGCGAGTAGGGGTGGGGAAAGTGGGGGAAAATGGTGTTGCCTTGCCGACAGTGCTGGCTCACACGCGCTTTTCCATCCGCCGCCCCCTAAGCCGAACCCAACGGGCTGGGTTCCGCCGAAACGGCGCTATTTGGGGTTCTGGGGGACGGCTGGTAGAAAAACGACGCTTTTGGAGGAAAACAGCGCTAATTCGCGTCCCGGGGGCGCTGGGGGGACGGCTGGAGATGCCCTTACACTCATGATTCATCTTTCCACCAAACTTTCAGAGCAGAAACAAAGGCATGCATGTAAAGTTAAACTGTTGCAAAGGTGACGGTTACTGTTAAAAACTTTCATACAGCCAATCATATCTGACTACACACAAAACTACATACTCATCATAATGCTTTGCAGTCACGGAAAACAGACAGCATGAAGAAATTTGACGTTTG